>JAABOM020000103.1:25736468-25749070 GCA_011800125.2 Solanum clarkiae | reverse complement strand
TTTATCAAATTCATGAAATACGTTTTATCATTCTAACTTTATTTTATAGTTTTTCTTTAAAATTTATTATTGTTGATATTCTTAGTCCATAAGTGCAAATATTCTTGTTTTAGTGATTGTTAAAATTTATTCAATTGAATTATTTAAAAATATCAACTAGAAAATACGAATCAGATTTTATAAAATGAGAGAAAGAGAAAACTTGAAGAATTAAATAAATCTCAAAAAGGAATCTTGACAAATTTTTAACAAATAATAAAAATCTTGAATTGAAAAATATGGGAGGGTGTTCTTCAAGTAAACAAGTTACTAATAGAATTGAGTTAGATGATAATAATATTCAAGAAAAAAAATCTAAAAGAAATTGGTGAAATATGAATTGATTATAAAATAATAATTAATGATTTTGCATCTAAAAAAGCAAGAAAAGTAGATTTTAAATAAAACAAAATATAAGATAATTTTTTTAAAAAAAAATTAGAGCCCCTCTCTAGAATTTGGCTTTAGGCCTCCGATCTTGTTGAGTCGATCCTGGTTACTGGTTCAGGTGAATCTACAAGTTACATTTTATAGCTGCCCCCTAAGTAAAATTTTCCATTTTAAAAAGTTGTTGTCCATACTAACACAAGCTATTTACTATCACAAATTATGACGTAAGCTCAATCACTTGGATCGACCTAATCCAAAGGTATGGGTTCAGGTGACTCCATATGTTACCTTCTATATTGAGTATATTTATCTTATTTCAAAAACTTGTCGTTCGTACTAACACAAGCCTTTATTCTTACAAGCTATTACATAATCTCAACCACCTGGATCGATCAAATTCAAAGCTACTTGCTCTAGTAATTACATAAATTACTGTCTATATATGCTTGTGAGTATATTTTTTATTCAAAAAATTATGACCAATTCATTTTACGAATCCCTTGTTCTGCGTTTGAGTTTAGTTTAGTCTTGGAAACAGGCTTTGATAGAAATGCAATATAAGATAGTGTACAATAGACCTTGTGGTCCAGCTATTTTCCAAATCCTGCGTATAGTGAGAGCTTTAGTGCTTCAGACTACTCTTTTTATGACCAATTCTAACACAAGCCCTTGCTTCCATTTGCTTCCACAAACTATGACGTAAGCTCAACCACTTAGGTAAGTATTCCTAAGAGCAATTGACATTTCTACCCTAGGCCATGAGCCTTCTTGATCACCCATTTGAGATCATCTAAGTATGTTCATATGGTATAAAATTTCAATATCTTTTCCTTAACAAAAGAAAAAGATAAGAAGTGAAAAGGAAATGAATTTTCAGTTTTACAACTGAGATGGACTGGGCTTGTAACTAGGCCCTTTTACTGATTTCAAGCAGTGTTTAACTGGTTGCTTCTCAAGGACGGCCCAAAAAGTGATCAACAAAATGTTAGTGTAATCTCCGAAATAAAATTTGGAGCGGATATATGGGCTAGTTTGAAATATATATTATAAAGTAATTAATTTATAATAAATATAATCATATTTTTATTTATAAAAAATAACTAAAAAAGTCATAAAGCATACATTAACTATATATTATGATTATGATGCATCAAAAAAACTGAATATAATTTATCTATACATAAATTATACATCGATTATACACTCAAAAAATTAAAAATATCATTTAATTATACGTGAAGTATACAGAGAGTATCCAACTCCAATCAATTCAAAATATCCTTTAAACATCCTCAAATTTTAGATATAATATTCTTTTGATGTTTTGAATCTTTTAATACTTGAAACAATTTATCTTTACAATATGTTTTCTGTCTATAATTTTCTTAATATTTGTTTGGCAAAAATATTATGAGAAACAAGTTTTTTTAAAAAAATAAACTTATTCAAGATGAAAAAAATATAACGAAAACAAGTTTCTTGAATTATATTTCAAGTATATTATCTCCCCCCAACCCAACCCCCATCCCCAAACATTACGACCATCTCACCCTCCACCACCCAATTCTCTACATATTTTACTAGATAACATATAAATACTCTCCAAATAAATTTTGAAACCACTTGTTTTTCGAGAAAACATTTTCATAGAATTGCATACAGTAAAATATGCAAAATGGTCAAACTGCTTCATTTTGACCAATCCATAGAGTTGCATAACCGTTTGCATTTTTACAAACCAAAAGGCAAAGTTTAGTGTTTCAAGAGACAGCAACACAACCGTTCCCCTTGAACTGATTTTAAGCCATAAGAAACACTTCATTTCTCAACACATTACTGATAATGCCACAAAACAGAGGGAAAGGAGACCCTCTCTAGACACATCGCAGCAGCGACTAACCCATGGCGTACTTTTGGGTCCAGCTCCGAGCAGTTGTTTCATACTTGTTTCGATCAGTCTTGTACATATGAGCAATCTCTGGCACCAACGGGTCATCAGGATTAGGGTCTGTTAGCAGAGAACAGATGGATAGCAACACCTGCAAGGAACGAATACACAGTAAACATGCCAGCTCACACTTGATAGATTATTGCTTAAAAGATATTACTGATGAAAGAGCTTCGTTCGGAACGAGGCTAACTGCAGCTGGTAGTCATTTATTAGTATTATGAGAAATGGAAAGACTAAGGTGCTAGTTCTCACGCAACTTCAATCTCAATATATTGAAGATGTTCCATATATATATATAAAGGAAAGGTAGCATTAGGTGAATATATTCTAATTTCTTATATTTGACTCAATGTTAACCTAGAATGAGAACTAGATAATCGATGTGTTTAAAAGTCTTCATAATCAACCTTTGATATTACATTTGACAACATTCTATCGTGAGAACTCTATCCAAGCAGGGCTGGCAATATAGACTACTGAACTCTTGGGGGACGTAAATAAGACGAAAAATCAGCATGAAAAGGAATACAGGAAATGAACCTCACCTTGGAGATTGTAAGAGCTGGGCTCCACTGCTCCTTCAGAATGTCAAGGCAAATACTACCATTGCTGTTGATGTTCGGGTGGAAAACCTTTGTCCTAAAAGCAACCTGCACATTTATCTTGTATTAGTCATATATTTTTGTCCACGGAAAACAGTAAAGAAGAATAAGAGCAACAGACACATCATAGAACACAACATTCTCTGAAAGGCCCAGCTCCCTTTGTATATTTTTGAAAAGCAGTTCTCTCCTTAGAAAAATTTAATATGTACAAATATATTTGTTTACGCAATGATATAGCAAAGTTACAAGCCAAGAAGACAATTGCACCTCTGATTCTGCAAAAGAATCTCTGCACAATATACCAAAAGTAGGAAACCTATCAAGCAAGTCATTCAAAATAGTGTACAGTTCATAGTGTAGGGAAAATACCTTGGGTGGCTTAAATGGATAATCAGGTGGAAAATGAATGGAAATGAGAAACAGTCCACCAGTATAGGGACTGTCAGGTGGACCCATAATTGTTGCTTGCCAGTGAAACATATCTTCGCCAACTGGGCCTAATATAAACAGTAGGAGGCAAGAACATAACAATCAGAAGTTTCAAAATGCAGATCTTGGACAATTTTTCACATAATATTTGGGTACTTAAGCTAATACAGCGGCACTTACATTAGCTAGCGTAAGAAAAGGCAGCGATAAAAGCGCACAAAATCAGAGAACCACTTTCCAGATGCAGACCATAAACAAGACTCAAGCATGAGCATGGTGATGGTAAGCTTGAGAAGAGGCACCTCTAACCTATGCAGGCCGTTTCCAAGTTTTAGAACCTTGTCCCGTGAAATTTTTAGCCTTTCCCAACCCAAACCAAAATATAAGTTTCTTTTCCAACTCTCCTTAATCTTTCTAACAAGAGAGAATGTTCAAGAACAATAGTTATTTAGGGTAAAGAACTAATTCAAACACCAGAAGATCATACTTTACTTTCAAATCAATTTGAATCCCCACTATCATCCAAAGTCAAGCAAGTAACATTTATTTTGACAAGGTAATTTACTGACAATAAATATCAGAAAGAAACCTGAAATACAAGCTACAAACTTTGGTTCCAGACCATATCCAGGGATGGACCTAGTGCAATTATTACATATTCATGTGAACCCTATAACATTTTCTAGACCATTAAGAGATTTCCTAAATGTAAAAGAAAATTTTGCTCAGAACCCTGTCCTTTGGTTTGATTATTATTGTATTAACTTAAGATCGGTGTACGAACCAAAAATTTAAAACCCTGGATCCACCTCTAACCTTATCATAATAACTTCAACCCTCGACTATCCGCACTGTCACAAGCTTGTCCCTGTTTATCATTATTCACTTAACAAATTTTCTCAATCTTATGATAATTGGCAACAAAATCCAAGGTCAAAATACCACAATTTACATCTCTTTTGAACTCGAAGTAGGTAATCAAGGGCCCAAAGCTTTAGTCCAAATGGCAAAGGTCGGGATCAGTGGTAGGACCACGTCAGTACATCAATCGTGCTCAACCAAGTCTGGCGATTAGGTATGGAGGAAAAACATGATGTTTTCAACTTCTTCATATTCGGTTGGTCAAAACTTTATCATAAAATTTTTTCTCTAGAAAAACAAGTTATTTAAAATGAGGTAAAAATATCTTCCTCGTGAAAGTAGGGAAAACAAGTTCCACAAGTAACAATCCACATTGATTATGTCCTCCCACTTCCAATGCACCTTATCTTCACAACCAATCATGCAGCTCCCATTCTCACTACCTCGCATCCCTCTTCCACCCTTACCTTCTATAGTATTTATCTAGATTATCTACAAATGCTTTCGAATAATATTTTTTTGCTCACATACTAAACACAAGAATATAAGTAAAACCCACTTATTTTCTTGAAAACATTTTCTAGCAAATCATAATCCTTCATACAGAACACGCCCTTAAGTGAAAACAGTAGAAGGGTGCCCATTATCCACCGAGTTCCAAAATTGGAAACAAGATGATTTCAAAATACTTTCATCCCTCAAATAAACTAAATTCTCTCATTTCCAGCCCCAATCAAAATAATGCAGAACAACCTACAGAACATGACTACTTTTCACCCAAAAGGAAGAAGAAAAAACACTTGGCTATTCGAGCTGCTAAAATGCTAAATCCAAGCAAAAATCTACTAACTTGGATAGCAAAACGAAGAAACACAAGCTATATCAAATGAAGATAAACAAAAGTTTAAACTAAAATTTAGGAAGGTTCTAGAAACCCTTAATCCCCCCAAAAACGAACGTTCTAGAAACTTTTAACCCTAAAAAAACAACAAAAATGTGCGATCACATAATCGAGCTGCTAAAATGCTAAATCCAAGCAAAAATCTACTAACTTCGCTAGCAAAACAAAGAAACACAAGCTATATCAAATGAAGATAAACAAACTTCAAACTAAAGTTTAGGAAGGTTCTAGAAACCTTTAATCCCTAAAAAACGAAGTTTCTAGAAACCTTTAACCCTAAAAAACAAAAAAAAAGTGCGATCACATAATCGAGCTGCTAAAATGAAAAATCTAAGCAAAAAAAATAAAAAATTACTACTTCACAAGCAAAATAAATTTAAAAAAACAGTTTACGAAGGTTCTAGAAACAAACCAGCACTGCAAGAAGTAGGAGGATCTTTCTGCAGATCCTTGAGCTCTTTCAGAATCCGCTTGGACGCCATCGCCGACCAAATCCCTAGAAAAAAAATCAACAACAAAAAAATTTCAAAAAAAATCAGAACCGATAGAAGAAGATGATGAATTTCACCTGAGAGATCCTCCTACAAAGCTTCCGATTTTTTCCCAATTCTGAGAAATGAAGAGTTTTTATGATGAATTAAGAACAATGGTTATATAAAAGGGTTTTTGTATTTTTTGGGACAAATTTTCAGTTACGGCCCCTATTGGTTTAAACATTTGGCACTTAGATTCCCTTGTTTCTTTAACATGTGTCAAACACATCCAACTTTTCTTTTTTTTTTTTAAAAAAAAAAGCAAATTTGAAATTTTTGGAATTTGTTACTTTAATTTTCAAGTAAAATAATTTATGGATTTATTAATGAGGATATACTTGAAAGATAAAGGAGTAAATTATCTTTGGGAGTAGTGTCTAAAAATTTGTTTTTAAATATCTATTTGGTAGATGATTAGATTTTTTTGAAAATTTGATTTATAATTATTTTTTATTTTTCCAAAAATTGGCTTAGATTAGTGTTTTGAAAATTCACTTACAAAAACTTCAAGGAAAATGCATGTTCAAACACAACTTCAAATTTCAAAAATTACGATTTAAAAAACTCAAATTTTTAAATTTTAAATTTGAGCCTCAAAATTTATGGTCGAATGGGAGTTAAAATTTTCTATTGATGGAAAGAATTTTGAAATATTAAATAATAAAAGTTACACTCTAAGATGTTTACGAAGTCCAAAATAATAATAATTTGTGGTGTCTAGAAAATTTAAGCATACGCAAATCTTATTCTTATCTTTGGGAGGTAGAAAGGAAAGAAGTATGGCAACATAAATCGAAAAAGAAAAATTTGTAGTAAATACTATTGAAAATATAACAAAAAACATTCTAGGAGAAAAAGATTAATTACAACAAACTAGTGCAATAATTGATGTACTTTATTTTATGTATACAACACAACAAAATCCGACAAGTGGATAACGTATACCCCTATTACCTTGTGAAGATAAAAGAGAATATTTTCGATAACCGTAGGAAAGAATCAAGTATGTCGCAAATATGATAGCAATGAAACAACAGAAATAACATGATAACTGAAGGAAAAGAAACAAGTAGTACTAAAATCGAAAAGAAAAGGATAGATAAGCGTATAAACAAATCAAAACTTATCGACTCGTCCCACATTAGCCATGTTCTTGAATTCATTGCATGAAAAACATGGCACTTTTGAGAGTGAGAAAGGATATTTAGATTTATAATCAAAGTAGGAGTACTATTTTTCATGAAGTTACAAAGTATTCAATATTTCACTGAGGGAGTGAAGTAAAACATTTTCAACATGAATTAAGATGGTAAATTATGATAAAAATGGCCAACAAGACGATGAATTCTAACAACTCATTAAGAATCAAATTTTGTCTCAGGCACAGGTGTGGCTTCTGCTCTTGGCGTTGAAGTTTCTGCTTTTCCTTCAGATGAAAGCTGATTCTCTAAGCTCGTGGGACGAACGTTCTCGATCATTTTAACGACCTCACACATTTTTGGTCTTTGATCTGACATCCTTACCACACAAGACATTGCTATCTGTAACATTTCCACCATCTCTTCCTCTATGTTCGGGTATCTCAAGAGTTCCAAGTCGAATACTTCAGCCGTCCACTCCTCTCGGACCACTGAATGAACCCATCGGACCAGGTGTATGATCTCATCTCCGTTTGTTGTATGGATGGGGGATTTGCCTGTCAAGAGCTCTAATAACAACACGCCAAAGCTGTACACATCAGAAGGTTGTGTGGCTTTACGGGTGTCTGTTATTTCTGGAGCACGAAAACCAGCAGCACGTGCAACTGGATGAGCTAACGAGCTCATTATTGTTGAAAGTCCAACATCAGATACACAACCGTATTGTTTAGAGTTCAGAAAGATATTGGAGGATTTGACGTTTCCGTGGACTAGCTTGCCACCATTCTCAGCATGGATTCTAGCAATACCTCTCGCTGCTCCAATTGCTATCCTAAGTCGAGTGTCCCAGTCTAAAGGGGTCCTGCTGTCTCCTTGTTTACCTACAAGTTGCATATTAATAGGGGTCAACGTGGCCGAGTTAGCAAAACAATATTTGCTAACAGGTAACATAGAGATCAATAGCAGAGATCACAATGATATGAATAGCCCAAACAAAAGGTAGAGAATCGAAAAGGAGAATAACTTGTACCACAGTCAATATTTTCATTGCAATTATCATTTCGATTTCCAATTGCTGGCAAAGACATGTCTTTCTATCATAAGGTGTTTGTACAAGGTGAATGTATTGAGTCAACGTCTTTCGTAAACCACCTCTCTACCATCTTGAGGTAGTGGTAAGGTCTGCATACACTATACCCTCCCCAGACCTTACTTCGTGAGATTTCACTGGGTATGTTGTTGTGGTTTTGCTTAATTCCAGAATATCTCACCTTATCCAGAGTACCAAATGACCTCTAGTACCACAGGTAACCATTCCAATTTTAACAAAAGCAAAGGATTGGAGTTCCATCCTCTGGCTCTCATTTGATCAATTTTTGGTCATCATTCTGTAATATGTCAAATATTAGAGCAATCAGTCTCCTTGTAACTCCTAGTCGATCCTTCAACTAAGAATAAGCAAGCCCCGGAACGCTTAAAAGTTAGAATATCCCTTGCTGAACTTATCATCTACACAATACACATAAGATCTTTTCTTTTCCGCTTTGCCCAAAGTTACTCCCAGATGAAATATTAGGTTAGCATAACTAAGATGTAATAAGGAAATCACACTTTCTACAAGTTTCCATTTTACTTCATTTCATTTGATGAGAACAACAGAATCCTAGCTCTAAGCCTCTAACAGCAAAATTAAGGGAGTAAATGAACAACATAACCAAAAAAGAATTTTGTTGTCATGTTCTCAATACATTCGAACCCCCCTCACCCTGCAATGAGCGGGAGCCTTTTGAGGCACTGGGGTATGTTGTTGTTGTTGTTGTTCTCAATAGATTCTAAGCATATTAAGGTTGATAATAGCTTAGGATTCCTTAATCTAAACTTCTAGTTAATCATATCAGGTCCCACCAGTTAAAATGGTAATGAAAGATGCCAACCAACTCCAAATAAACTATCAGAAAAGCTTTGCCATTCATGCACTTTGACATCATGTGCATTTGTTTGCCTGCTTGACAAAAAATTGAAAAAGGAAGCTGGGACCTCGACAAATCATGAACGATTTTGACTTGCTGCAGAAAAGGGGATAGAAATCATGGACATGATTATCCACATGCTATGAAATAAGTCCGTCCAATAGTGTAATAACTGAAAGGCTCCAGTGACAAACGAGAAGTGACAATGATTTGTATAGCTGAATATGTAGCGGAGTTTCAAATTTGCTTATCTTATTTACATAAATGAGTCATTGCCCCACAGAGATGTGCAACCACATGTTAGGATCATCCACATTTTTGGTATAACCAACTATTTAGCTGGAAAGAGAATATATGGAACATAAATTATATATACCTCAGTGGATTCCCATCTTGGTCCTACCCATAATACAACAAATTATATTAGTTGGCCTTCAGTTTGGAAGATTCTCTGTTGTTTTTAATTGCTATATGTTTTTCAAGTCACTAAACTAACCTGTCTGATTATAAGAACTCACTTAGAGACTATGCATGAGATGGGGGTTTTCCGGAAACATCCTCTCTATCTCTAGGAGATAGTGGTAAGGTCAGAGTACATTCGATCCTCCCCATACCTCACTTATGGATTCCACTGGGTATGTTGTTGTTGTTGTTACTTAGAGAGACTTAAGTATAAATGCGACATGCACCCCGCAGCATTATTTGAAGAGTCCGAGCAACATAATGGGATAACAAATAACTGGTTTCAACAATCATACTCATAAATTCTAACTAATCTACTTATTCAAAGCGAACAACTGAATCGTATGAATTTGCCAACCACAAATAAATGACAGAGTTGAAAAGTTTAAAACTACGAAATTTATAGAATGCATAAAGTGATCATACCATGGAGCATTGCAGCAACACTACCCTCACTGAAGTAATCAGAGACAGTAAGCTTTTCGTCTTTTGAATAGTAATATGCTCGAAGCTCGACTACATTTTCATGTTTTATACTCCCCACAATCTCCATTTGCTGTTCAAACTCCTTTTTCCCAGCACCTACATCTTTTAATCTCTTCACTACCACTGTGGTAGCATCTTCTAATATTGCTTTATACGCCATACCAAACGTTCCCTTCCCCAGCACCTCCGCGGAAGCTCTAAGCAAATCCTCTAAATCAAATGCATAGTTACAACCCTCAAAGAAAACCAATCTATTACTAGCATCTTGACTCCTCGAAATCGCCTTCTCAGGAGACATATCGCCCTTCTCCATCTTCCCGGGAAACGTATCGTCTTTTTTTCTTCTAAGACAACAAATAACCATCAAGAAACCAAATCCAAGAACCCCAATTACACTACTAGCTACTATAATCCCAAGCAAAGCCCTCTCACTCAATTTACCATCATTCTTGAATTTCGGATTTGGTTGCTGAGGCAGGGAAACAATAGAAGAATTTGAAACGGGGTAGTTTAGTAAGGACATATCATTACCAATGAACACATTCTTCGGGAATCTTTGAAGTGATTTAGGCACAGTACCTATAAGGTTATTGTTTGACAAATTCAGTTGTTGCAAGCTGGACAAATTCAAATCAGGAATGGTACCAGAAAGTGAGTTGTTGGCAAGATTCAAGGAAGTAAGATGACTTAAACCAGATATTGAACTAGGAATGGTGCCATTGAATCTATTGTTTGACAAGTTCAAACTGGTGAGATTTTGCCAAACAGAGAAATCAAATGGCAAAGGACCTGAGAAATTGTTGTAATGAAGGTAAAGATAAGACAAGTTTTTGAGGTTACCAAAGTCCATAGGGAAAGTGCCATTGATACCATTAGATCTGAGACTCAAGATCTGCAATGCAGTCAAACGGCTCAGTGTATTATTAGGAATAGGACCATTAAACCCAACCCCAGGTAACCTCAGTGCTATGACTCTAGACCCATCTTCACTACAGCCCACTCCAGTCCAGTTCTTGCAAACTGAAGAATGTGCATCCCAGTTTAAAGTGTGCAAATGAGGCAACTGACTAACAAAGTCCAACAATGCTTGCTTATCATTTTCAAGAAGAGCAACAGTGCCTTGTGACAACAGAAACAACCCCATCAAGAAACCCAAAGAAAAAATTCCCCACCACTCCATTTTCAAGAACCTAAAGCTCAAAACTTTAACCATTTCAAAGACTCTGAATGCACCCAACCCCTCAAAAACTAAGCTTTTGTAGTCACATAAGAAGAAGAAAAGTGCATCAAGAATCTAAAGTTCAAAACTTTTCAACTATATTTCAAACACTCAGCTAATCCCTCAACCCACAAAAGGAAATCCAAAGCTCAAAACTTTAATTCAAAGAAAAAAAAACCTCAAGAACTTAGCTTTTGTAGTCACATAAGAAGAAGAAAAGAGCATCAAGAACCCAAAGTTCAAAACTTTTCAACTATTTCAGAGATTCTGCAAACACCCTTAATCTACGAAAGGAAATCTAAAGCTCACAACTTTAATTCAAAAAACCCCTCAAGAACTTAGCTTTTGTAGACACATAAGGAGTATTAAGATTCTAAAGTTCAAAACTTTTTTAACTATTTCAAAAACTCTCCAACAACACCCTCAACCCACAAAAGCTTAGCTATTGTAGCAGTCACATAAACTAAAGCTCAGAACTTTAATTCAAAACCTCATAAAAGGAAGGAGCAGCAGCTCAACACAAGCTTAAAGTGAAAAGGGGGAGGGGGGTTGCACTCTGACAACAACAATATGAGGATACATGTGTATATATACAGTATATATATAGGTGTGAAGAAAGTGAGAAAAAAGAGTCAAATTCCCAAGAATGGTGTCTGCAAAAAGCAATGTGGGGTTCTGAAAAATGGGATTAAAAAAATGGAGAACATTCACAAGGTTTGAAATAGGGGAAGTTAGGGTCAAAAGGGTGTAATTTTAAATGAAAGTAGATGTTAGTCAGAATCTGTAGAAGAAGCTTTTCTTTTTGTTCTTTGTGCTTTAACTTTCTATTTTTTGAATGCCAAAACCAAGACACTTTCTCAGAATTTTTACATTTTCTTGAATTTTTTACTTGTGTTCTTGTTCATGGAGAAATGAGTTTTGCACTGATGTATTGTATTTAATTGACAGGGAAGAGAAAATATTTGGTCTGCATTTTACACAAATTAAGAAGGCTTGTGAATGGGAGCGTAAGGACTAGGTCAGTAGTACAATTATCCTGTTTTCATCAACAATAAAGACATGTGGAGCCTCTCGAGAATTACGATAGAGTCATAAATATTTTTTCATGTTAAATTAAAAAATTTAAATTTAAATTTTAAGTATAAAGTTATTTTTGTTAGAGAATACTTTAATCACCAATGTGAATTTAATTAATCCTCAATACAAAAATTGAAACACTAAAAAAAAAAGAAACTCATCTTATAATAATAACAACATATCTAATCTAGTTTCACAAGTGAGGTTTGAAGAAGATTGCCGGTATATAGAGATAAGAGAATTATTCTCGAAAGATCCTCAACTCAAATGAAGGAATTTTCGCATATAATCACTCAAAAATATCTTAATTATGCTCTATGACTATAGTTTGAGTAATTATATTTCGTAACTATAATTATATCAACATTTGTATACGTTTATATAATTCGTTATACACTTCGCAGTTTTTATATAGTGTTCTCTATACGATTAGTGCAAAATGTTTATATAATTTGGGTCATTATCATGCATTGCGGAGCGTCATGCATTGCGGAGTGTTATTGAAAGGTTCATCCTTATGAATCGCCTATAAGGCCATTT
>JAABOM020000103.1:25697357-25711148 GCA_011800125.2 Solanum clarkiae | reverse complement strand
TTTTGCTTTATTCCATCATACCCCAAAGCCAAAAAATAGTGAATCTTTGGCTCCATCCGAGATTGATGGAAATCATTAGCATCTTGATACAATCTATTAAATAAATAGACAGTGATTTTCTATTCAAAGTTATTGCATACTCTATTTAATCAAAAGAAACATTGATATAATGAACTCCGGTAGTTGTTTGAACTCTCCAAGTCGTAATTCAATAGGATTTATTCTGGTCCTAGCTTTGTAAAATAGGGCAACTTTTCTTTTGAACATCTCTGACACTACTATGGCCAATTCTACTCCTGCTCACTCAGGAAAATCAATTTATGCCTGGTTGGCTACAAACAGGCACCATGCCTTTGATATCTTAGGTACATGACACCAATTCAACAGTGCCTTGTTTTTGTACATTTTTTGTGATTTATGTAAAACCCTTATTGACTATTTGAGAAGCCTACAGCTTGACAATAATCAAAATTCAAAATCATCTAGGTACAAATTCTTTCTGCTCTTTATCTCATCGTCATTTCCAGATTCAACATGCCAATGCTGATATACATTAGGAAACTCGTTAGCAATCTCTTTCCTGCACTTAAAGAGTCTAAAGAATTTGATGACATCAAATCTACCATAACAGTTTCTTACATGGAAAGAAAATGAAATGATAGAAATGGAAAGAAATGAGCAGAGCATAGACTACAGAGAACAACAGAAACACTAATGTACATATTGGAGGCTCCTGTACCTAAATTAATATAGATATTGTCGTTGACCTTGACATAAAACTCCGCATCCCAATGTTCAACAGCATGAGCAAAAAATGACTTTGTCTTCTTTGATTGTTGTTTAGGGGACTCCACATGATCATTCTGCTCAGGAAGAAAATAATACTCACATAGAGAGTTTTATAGACATATGTACAACAAGAACTAGATTACACAGTAGAGTAACCTGATTTTCAGAATGGAAAGATATACCTATAAAGGCATACAAATAAGTTTGCATGACATGAGTTTGCTAACATATAACAACATTATTGGTACCCATTTATTTATTTGAAAGGTCCTTTTTGCAAAAACGTTTTCTGTGGTAGAGGAAGGATGTGTACAAACCAAGAAGATTTAATCTATTCTGATAGATTAGAATGACTAACAACTCTCAGTTAATTTAATATTCTCAAAGCTTGTTTCTTTTATGGTTATAAAATTGTTGTCTTTAGTTGATAACAAGAAACTAAGTTTGTAAGAAATGGAATGCAAAAGCTGAACATACAAGAATGATGAAGTCATTCGATTGCCTGCTTTCATCATCAATGGCTCTATCTGAACTGTCTCCACGATTTGAACTGCATGAGGTGTAAACTCGAGTAAGTAACCTGATTGGAAGAAACATCTAGTACGTTTTTCCCAAAGAACATTACGGTGTATCCTTTATTAAGTTCAGATTTAGATACCTTCTTCCTATGATGAATCGAATTACAATACCTTTCTCCTCCTCTAATTTTTTACGAGCAGGACCTGCCAAAAATAGCTTATATTTAGAATGAAATCAGTTGTTTCAAAAGTTAACTCATCATGATAGCAGTTATATTGCAGATGCTTCTGATTAAGACAAGAGCAACGATATTGCTAGGGAATTCCACAGTGATCTAGTCTAACTATGTTCAACAGACAATGATTGCATCAGCAAGGTGCGCTGAAATATAACCTCAGCATCTTAGTCAAATTGGTTCAATTTTAGCTCCACAAAGCCTACCAAAAGAAATCAAGAAAAAGGGGAAAGGAAAAGGAAGTCAAACCACTAGGCATCCATGCTTTGCGAATTGCATCTCTGTTTTTCTTGTTGCCAAAATTTGTAGAGACACCTATAACAGCTAGAAGCTTTTTCTTTGAATCCTTCTCATTGTTATCCAGTAGTTTTGACACAAAACCTTCCTGACTGGCCTTGCCCAGTTCCATCTGAAGTGCAGCTAGCCTCTTCTGTTGTTCCCTGGCAAAGAAATCATCAGCCTCTATAATCCCAGTATCAAATTCCAATATGAAGCAAAATTCCCTCAAAATTAGAACTGAAATTCAATGCAATCATCTAACCTGCAGGTTATGATCTTCAGTGAATCATCTACTGATATAGCCGAACGGCCCTGTAAAAGGAAGATAAGCATGCCTATAACTTTTTGATATAACATTAGCATTCAGGGCTCAACTTATCAGGACCAACAAAACAACAAAATTTTTAGATCGCAATGCCAACTTCATTCAACTGTCTGACAAAAAACCCTTTTTTTGAAGTACACTGTTTGAAAAAACCTTGTAATTGAACAAAGAATCTTTATTAGCATAAGTTTAGATCAGATATCAAGCATAAACACGCCTGGGTAACAAAGGCTTTTTAGAAGGGCTAGCTCGAGCAGTACAGTCCCATTCTTAAGAATGAATTTCCAGATGAATATAGGACAAACAGGAGTCTTGCCGCTTCCCTGTATCCCTCAGATAGCAATAAAATCTAGGTCTTTAATGTATAAGGGGGTCGGTGCATAATCTGACATAAGTATGTCTACTAATAAGCAATAGAATTTCTTCCTGTTTCTGAGTTTTATTCATTTGTGTTACTCGAACGACTAGCAAAAACAAGCGAATAAAAGGCTTTTGGTGATCTTATAGGTGCACAGTATGGTGGTTCCTTGACTTGGGTGAAGTTCTTGCAGACTAGCCCAAGTAGACGATGTTGAGTCTTACATTAAGGAAATGCACTCTTCACCAAACCAATACAGAAGGCTAGTTAACATTTGATAATGTGGAACCTTGGATTTTCTTTGTAATCAATCATATTAACCATATTCGATAAAGACAACTACCTCATAGTCAGTTATTATAGTCCTCATAATATCCACCTTGATCTTTATAGAGCTTATTTAATCCGACATACCAGAACTTACTAAAACAAAGATGTTTAGAGAATTTGGGGGGGAAAGAATCAGCTTTACCTACTACATGAATAGAACAATGCTACCATTAGAGAGAAAATACCTGTCCAGTTCTCCTGTCAAGCTCTTGAATAAGATATACCCTATTCTCCGAGTCCAGCCACAACCTGCCAATTACACATTTACCAGTAGCCACAGTTAATAAACAACATCAACATACCCACTAAAATCCCACAAGTGAGGTCTAGGGAGGGTAAAGTGCATGCAGACCTTACCCCTACCTCTTGCGGTCGAGAGGTTGTTTCCTAAGGAAACTCAGCTCAACTACAACGAATCAAGCAGGTATGGAAAGGCAAAATGATAGTGAAGAAAATGTAGCAAATAATAAGGAAACAGTAACAACAACAAAATAGCGCGATAACGGAAACACAATAAAAACAACGAATGAGGAGAGAAATCAATCACAAACCATTAATTTAACCAATTACACCCCGTTATCAAGGACTAACTACGTGGCTCCGCTTAGTAAAGCTCGCATAGGTCAATTCAGCATATTAAATATGTAAGAATAAATTTTCACGTCACCAGCAATGTAATATATAAACAACCAAAAAAACAGAGGAAAATGTGCATTTATGCATAGGCGTATATAACACTCTATACTAAAAAGAGAGAGCAACCTGCCAGCGACATAAAAAGCAGCCATGGTAGAGAACATAGAGAGCATTAAAAATGAAACTCGAGATCGGAAATTGGAGGTGGATGACTGCCGGTTGGTAGAACCCCGGCTATTCATTTCTTCTACAGCGTCGACTCCGACGGAGCAGTCCTAGTCGGCGGCCGAAGTACGGCGATTTGTATCGGAATCAGTCGAATTTCGACTGATCGGAGCTGATTGAGTTGCCGAGGTTTTTCGATCCAATTGTCAATTTGGGATTCTTTTTAATTTTAATTTTTGGTTTTAAATTTGTGGGGAATAAGATTAATGTAATCAAAAAGACAAAATATTTTTTGGTAAAGGTTCTGTAAAAGCTAATAAAACACAATGGAACTTTTAAATTTTGCCAAATTAAGTATAAAAAAAACAATGCAATATAATTTTTAACTTAATTTTATTTTCCCTGCACATATTATTGACAAATATTAGCAAAAAATCATAAAAATCTGAATAAGTGATATTGCATTGTGGGATTGAAAAACATCATATATATGTGAAGTACTATTTACACGTGTCATGAGTTAATTGACCAGAAAAAGATCAATTGGAGATGACGTTATTTAAACTACATTTTAAAATTGCTTTTTTACTACGGCAATAACAAATCTTGTGGAATCACAGAAGTGAAGTTTAGAGAGGGTACAATATATGCAGATTTATTATTACCTCATAGAGATAGAATATTTCCGAAAAATTCTCGTCTAAAAACTCAAGTCCCATAAACAGAAAATGCTAGATATGGAGGAAAAGGAAAACATCTAATAATGAAAAACAAATGATAGTACGTAAATACGATAAAAATAATAAATGTAAGATGAATAATAATAATAAAAGATATAAAGATACGACTACTCCTACTACCCTATTATATCATATGACCATGTACCAATCTGCCTCTGTTAGCTTATTAGTCTTCTATTCTAATATGCGACCTTTGCTCCTTTCTATTTAAGGTTATATCCTCGATGAGATGAAGCTCTGCAGTTATTTTTTTGAAATACAAATTATTTTTAGATGATATAATAAATGATCATTTGTTATTTGTACTTTAATTTAGTTTACGTGACATTATTTTTAGTTAGGACCTTCAAAAAAGATCGAAATATTTTTGTATTTGATAACAAGTATGTTTACACATCTTATTTTACTTTAGTAACACAAATATCATAGCATATCCAAAATAACACAAATATTATGACTTATGATAGACTTAATATCATAATTCTAAAAGTGTTCATTTTTTTCTTAGATTATATTACTAATTTTGAAGCGGAATGAATATGTTAATAATTGACGTTTTACTATATGACAAAAAGGATATTTTAAAAGAAACGTAGAAACATATTTCTATCTTTTCAAGAATAAGAATCTATCAAAAATTTCTACTTTAAAAATAATTTTTTTTATTATTGTATCTTGATTTCTTCCCATACCTCATTTTTAACGCTCACAAGAAAAATAACATAAATAAACCAAGCAATAGGTCAAGAATAATATACTTGATGAGACATGGACACCCCATTAAAACCTTCCACCAAAATGGCACATTTGGGGGAGAAAAATCCACTAAAGAACAAGGGAGGAAGCTTCCTAAGCTATGCATTGGGGAGAAAAATGGTGGACTCAGAATTTTATTTAAAATAAATTTAAATTTGAAAAAGTAAATATATGAATTAATCAAAGTAAGTTCAATATTTATCATATATATATAATTATTTTTAATTTTGTATAAATAATATATTTTTCATCGTATGCTGACTTCGTCTTTGGTGGAGGGCCATATAAGAATATGTCAAATTACAAGTGGAATTTTGAAAAAATATATTTATAGTAAAGAGAAAACAGTAGAATGAATTCACTCACAATATCTGGGATTAAGACTTACAGTTACATAATCATAATATTTTTGACAAATTTTATTGTGATACTCGCCAAAATAAAAAATAAATATAAATATTGTGGGTCTAGAAGATCGAGAAAATCAATTAATGAGTTAAACTTTCATCTCAAATTAATTAAAATTGATTGAACAAATTATTTATAACAATTTTCTCCCTGCTTGAATTTAGAGCAAGTACTATTTGTTATTATACATGACTCATAGAAAAGAAAAACTTAATACATCGAGAAGCTTATGAACTTGTCATTATATTCATTCAATCATTCGAATTATGTTTGTTTTAAATAAATATTTGAACATGCGATAAAATAAATTTATTAGACACTTGACCTATCATATGTATTTGCTAATTGCGTAAATAAGTTGGCCGCTTAAAATATATCACATACATAATTATACACATCAACCTCAACAAACAAAAGTTACTAAGGCATGCATCAATTCAGACCGATGTATACCACTAAAGAACATAACATTTTATATAATTAACTTGACTATCTAACAGTTTAAAAATATACATAAAATTTTCTAAAAAATGTGAATCAGAAGCGTATAATAAAAATTTATCATATGTTCAATTGAAATAGTCATGGTTTAAATATGTAAAAACTAATTAGTTTACAACAAATATAGTCATGTTTCATTTATATAAAAAAAGTAAAAAATCATAAAAAATATACCGTGATTATACGACATGACTTGCCAAAAGTCATAAAAAAACATACATTAAATATACAGTATAAATTACTTATACTTGAACTATATACTAAATATGTATTATAATACTCTAAAAAAACTAAATATAACTTGCCTATACATAAAATATATATTGATTATAATAACTGTATAGCAAACGACTATCTTGAAAATTAAATATAACTTGACCATCTGAAAAAACAGAATATAACTTGATTATAACATAAATTATCATGTTTTCTATTATTACTATGGTCCATTGATCATTTGCTATAATTATCTTATTTCAATACTCCCGTCATATCAACAACAACAACAACAACATACCCAGTGAATCCCACACGTCATATCAATTTATTTATTTTTTTAAATTTTATTTTAAAATATATTTTAATTTGCGCCAAGTCAAAATCTGATTAACAAGTTTGTTGTGGCGTGTGTTGCTGGCATATTGCGACCCATAAAAATCGGAGACGTGACTCACGTGAATTCGTTACTCCACAAGTTATCTCTCACTATCTTCTCGTTTCGCTAGCATCGGAATCCTTTCAGTCAAATCCACATTTCTTCTCCGATCCAAATTTGCGAAGATGAACGATGCAGATGTATCAAAGCAGATCCAGCAGATGGTCAGATTCATCCGTCAGGAAGCCGAAGAAAAGGCCAATGAGATCTCCGTCTCCGCCGAAGAAGTATGCCCTAATTATTTACTGTTCATCATTTCAGTTTTAGTCATCTCTATGTATTTCTCGTTCTAAGAGTAATAATGCGAAGGATCGACTCGAAATATGCTCTATTTTTAAGTCAATTTAGTTCTTGAGTAAGTATGTAAGCCTTACCAATACCAATTAATGACTTGTTGATGAAGTTAATTTAGCTTTGGAGTAATAATGTGAAGCAACGAAGAAGTAAGCCTTAGTTATTTAAAAATATGCTCTAGTTTGAGGTTAAAATTAGTTGTAGAGTAATAATATAAGCCTTACCAGTACAAATAAATGGCTTGATATTGAAGTTCATTGAGTTTTAGAGTAACAGTGTGAAGTCTCTCCACCTCTATGAGGCAGGCAGTGTTAAGGTCTCCGTATGTTCTACCCTCCCAGACCCCACCCACTTGTGGAATTCCACTGATGATATTGTTGTTGTTGTAGATTCACAGTGTGAAGTATCGAAGAAGTGTAAACTTTAGTTATTTAAAAATATGCTCTAATTTTGAATTTAATGTTAGTTAAACAGTAGGAGTCGTTGGATTTTGACTTATTTTTTGTGCTTTTTAAGTCAAAATAGCTTTTATGCACTAATAATGTGCTTATAGAAGAAATAAGCCTCACTAGTACAAACCATGGCTTGATGTTGAAGTTAATTTAGTCTTAGAGTAATAATGTTAGTACACTGTGCATCGAAGAAGTAGATCTTACTAATACAAAACATGGATTGATGTTGAAGTTAGTTTAGTTTTTGGGTAATAATGTGAACATCAAAGAAGTAAGCATTACTCAACATGTGCTCCAGTGTGGTCAAATTTAGTCATAGAGTAATAATGTGTGCATCCGAGAAGTAAGCCTTAATTATAAAATCATGGTCTGATTTTTAAGTGAGTATAATTTCTGTGCATGGACAACATCAAATCACTTGAAAAGCGACTGCAAGCAATATTTAATATCTTTCTTTAAGTATACACCTTCCTTATCCTTAGAGGAGTCCTGATATGGTCAATTTCCTTTCAAAGCCGAATTCAAGTCTAGTCAACCCTTGAGTGATACAAGCTTGATAAAGACACGGGGATACTATAATAACTGCGTACTTATCTCATGATGTGAGATAAAAATTAGGAATTAACTTATGTAATAGAGTCGATCCACTAAAGTCTTGAGCAGCGGTGTAGGATCAAACTTATACAAACATTAGTTGATAACCTTAAAAAGGGAAGCAATCTTATATAAAAGGTCAAAATACACTGTCAATATAAGAAAATCTCTGCACTAACAGTGTACGTAACTCATAGCCTGTTTGGTCAAACACTAATAAAAGTGTTTCTTAAATCTATTGTCCAGACACAAAATACTTCTTAGCAGAAGTACTTTTTTGAAAATAACTTTTTAGAAAAAAACACTTTTCAAAATATGTTGATTTTAGAAGTCTGGGTTAACAGGCAATTGATCTGCTTGGAGTTGATCTAAGTCCAGTAGTCAGTTTATTTCTTGTTCTCAAAGTTGCTCCAAGGTACTAAACCGTACTTATAAATCTATACTACAAATTTGAAGTTAATTTCAGTTTAGTCTTAGATGTATCTGCTGTTCTTAGAGTAAGAATGTGCCAAGAATAAGCGATTATTATACAAATTATTGCTCATCTTTAAGTAGAATGAAGTTCACTAATTATTTTATCTCGTCTTATAGTAATAGTGCATTCACGGCAGAATGGAGGCATAATTATACAAATTCGTCTCCAACTGGAAAGTTTACTTTGTTTAGACATACTGATTATGTAGTTAAGTGTTAATGCGCACTCTGGATTTGATTGTTTTAGGAATTCAACATTGAGAAGTTGCAGCTAGTCGAAGCAGAGAAGAAGAAGATCAGACAGGAATACGAGCGTAAGGAGAAACAAGTTGACATTCGCAAGAAAATGTAATTTCCCAATCTGGTTTGCATTAGCGGTTTTAATCCAACTTTGACACCAGTGATTAAAAAAAAGATTATGTAATAAATTATGGTATACGTATGATTAAGATCACAGATCTGTCTGGATTTATGGTCTTCCGAGGCTCTCACACACATTACAAAAATAAAACAGATACCGAAACTGAGTCTAAAATTTACTTGGAAGTTGGAATTGTTCGAGTGGTTTTATTTGTTTCTCCATGATTATGAGGTTAAACAGACGATATTATTATGCTGTTGAATCATAACTGTAATAGCTACACCTCCATTTTGTATGACATCATCAGTCTTTATTCAGTGGATTAACTGTATGATCTATGGTTTTAGTTGGACCACTTCTTGTATAGCTCCATTTATTGGCACTTGAACTGCAAATTAAGTCTGTATCTTCATTGATGTGCATTCTACATTGCTCATTTATTGGGCATTGATTGGATAAAACTTTTCGGGTAACATCTGTATTACAGGAGTCTTTTGACATATGCTAAAAGTCATATTCCCTATTATTTGTTATGTCCTCTTTACTTCTGTATTTTTTCTTTTTTAAACTGCTTTGATGTGCGTTACTCAAGTTGATAGTCTTTTGGAAACACCTTTCCCAGACCCCAACCTATGGGGTTTACACTGGGCATATTGTTGTTGTTTTGTCAAGAAAAATATTTCCGAACCGCTGACGTAATTCATATAATTGATCCAACTGATCTTAATTGATAAATTGATTGATTTTTTAAGCTACTCTACTTGGCCTATACAAACCTTCTTTTAACTTATTTCATTGCATTATTAGTCTAAAGCTGATTCTCTAAAATTGTTTTGCTGCTATAATTTTGTGAAATACAACATTTTCTGTGGTTAAAGTAATCCACTTTCAAGTTTGTTTGGGCAAAATAGTGTGTTTAAAGTTTCTGGATAATGTATTTGCAGTGAGTACTCCATGCAACTCAATGCCTCGCGAATCAAGGTTCTTCAAGCTCAGGATGATTTGGTCACCTCCATGAAGGAGGAAGCATCAAAGGAACTTTTAAATGTCAGCCATCACCACAACCACCATATCTACAAGAAGCTTCTGCAAGATCTTATTGTTCAGGTACTTTGGCTGACAGCGATTGGCTGGATGAGTTATCTGTCCCCGCCTCCCCTTTTTCTCTTACTGGAGTTGGCAGTACAAACTTTGTATCTTAGAAAATGAGCAGACTATTTTATGAAAGACAATCTATTTTCGTATGACTTCTCATGTGATTTTTTGTATGAAGTTAAGATTGTGCATTAGATGGGTGGTAGAGTATCATTTGAATAGCCTGAGCCTGAAATAAAATCTTTTATTACTTCTACCCATCAAGTTGGATCCTTTGGAAGTTGATGTTTTATTTTCAGAATCTTAAGATGGTTCACATTCTTTAGGGATAATATGAAGGTTATCACATTTTCTTAGTAAATATTGAGTGCTGTGCCAAAGTTGTTGCAAAGCTTTTGTTTTTCCTTACACTTCTAGATGACTTTTGGGACTTATGTTGCTACTTTCTTTGGGCATAACTTAAAAGCAACTCTTTGTGCTGCAGAGTTTGCTCAGACTTAAAGAGCCTTCTGTCCTACTACGTTGTCGGGAAGATGATGTTCCCTTTGTGGAAGATGTCTTGGATGCAGCAAAGGAGGAGTATGCAGAGAAGGCTCAAGTTCACGCCCCTGAGGTCGTAATTGACCAGATCTACCTTCCACCGGCTCCATCACATCACAATGCTCATGGCCCTTCCTGGTACCCTTCTTTTTTCTTACTTTCAGTAGGAAACTTTAAAAAGCTCTTCGTTCTCAAATTGGCGCTCCATTAGATGGAGTAGACTCATGTGCAGTTGGACTTGGATCTGCCTTTTGTTTCTCTTGCTTTCCGTGTATCATTCCTCTTGGGAGGAAGCTAAAACACTCAAGCTTGTAGAGTCTAATTAGGTACTATTACTGATCTCTTTCTCTCTCTTTCTATGCCACAGCTCTGGAGGAGTAGTTTTGGCTTCTCGAGATGGGAAGATTGTATGCGAAAATACACTTGACGCCAGATTAGAAGTTGTATTCCGTAAGAAGCTACCAGAGGTACTTTCAGCTCTTCAGTCCTTTTGTACTTCTGAAATTTCTTATTGATGTTGTCAAATTTCTAATTCTATTTCATGGTTCTGCCCATGTTTTACATATTTGCTGTCCACCTATTAATTTTAGTTCTCTATAGTAGATCCCTTCTACTTTTAGATGTCAAGCAAATGAGCTGCAAAAGCTTACATGTTCCTTGCTTTGATAGGCATCTTAGCGGATTGTTTTTTTCCCAGCAAGTTTCAACTAAGTTGTAGACATTGTCAGCCTCTTACAGTACGGTTTAAACTTTAAAAACTTTAGTCATCTTTTTTATGTTGTTCCTGGTACAGAACTTAGGTGGTGATGGGGGCAAGTCTGTTGCTTCCTATAGTGTCTGATGATGTTAAAACTATGGAAAATTGAGTATTAACGCCCCCAACCGTACACATACACAGCCCAACCACAAATAGGTAATTCAGCCTGTTTGAGGCAACAATACCAGAGAACATGTGTTGAATGAGAAAGAAAGATCATTTTCCAGTAAGAGGAGTTAACCTTTTCTAGTCCTCCTAACAAGTATGGGTGAGAGCAAGAGGAATCGCCTACATTTAGCTGTAGCCCTGTCCTTTTAATTTGGTAATAGGGCTTATAAGCAAGCCCTTCTTATTTCTTCCCATATAATATATGTAAGCCATCACGACATGGTTACCTGGTACCTGCATTGGTGGGAGGTAAAAGGTACCCATGATGAAATTATTTGAGTGGGTGCAAGCTGGTCTGGATGCTACTGTTAATCCGTTATCAAAAACAAAAACAAACCATAGCCTACTCTACTCTAGCCCCGTCCTTTGATTTGTCTCCATTAGACAAGTGGTACTGTATTTCTCAAATGTTAGTTCCATTGTTTCCAACAACTGCACTTGGCAAAATTGTGGCAATAATAGTACTTATTTGTGTTAATCAATCTGTATCTGCATGCAGATTCGCAAGTGTCTATTTGGCCAAGTTGCTGTCTAATGCATGGGAAGCATCAGTGTATCTATCACCTTTTGGTCGCGACTCTTGGGATTCTGAAAATGGCACCTCAGCGGATAAGTTATTATGGATTGCTCATATACCATTTCCTTTTTTCTCTGCCCTGTCGTGCTTATATACTATTAGAACACTGTGTCGGATACTGTATTCAGGGTTAAAGGGACATTTTCTTCAACATTTGAGCATTAAGCATATGCATTATTATATTTTTGTTTTCAGTGTTCAACAATAAGTGTAAGTTGCTGGAACCCTGAGTTTGCTGGGTCGAGAGAATAAAATTATCTGGAGTTGATGGCTCTCCATACTTTATTAATGGCAGTATTCGTATCTCTAAGTCAGCGCTTTATGCTTATATTAGTACTTAATTTTATAATGGGGTGTGTTGTCCTGCACGAAGAGGGATGTCTATGAATACGTACGAGACAGCTCAAGAAAATGGTCAAAATAACGCCCTTTGTATTTTTTGCCTCTCTAAAGTTGAGAGCCATGACATTTTTGAGATTTTGATTGAAGTAATATCTTTCAATTTATTCAAGCTCTTTTAAAATGAGAAAAATGACTGTCTTAATGAAAGTAGGAAAATAAGTTGTATAAATGATGTTCTAAGTTTATGATCAACTCTCCATGCCAACTTTGTCCCTTAATCGTCCCAACCCTGAATTCCCCTTCCCATACCTACTTGCCTCCATCAATACTAATCTTGGAAGGCTAAAATTCTATTAATTAAATAGTCGTAAACATACTAGCACAAACTTCTAAGATGACCCGGTTAATCAACAAGAATAATTGGCAAAATTGTCTAAAACAAAAGTGCGCAATACAAGCAAGAGAAAGGAAGACGTATTGGGAAGTATTTGAGTAGTATAAAAACATGTTTAAAAAGCTTTTTTTTTAAAGTTGAAAAAATGCAATAAAAGTTAAAAATTTTTGAGTTTTAGTTTATAAATCACTTAAATAAAGTTATTATAAGTACTCTTTAAATTAGCTGAGTTAGACAGAAGTTCTCAACTTATGACTTTTAACTTTTAACTTATAAATCACTTAAAACAAATCATTCCACATACCCCCTTAAACTAGCTTGAGTTAAGCAGATTTTAATATCGAAACCAAACATTATATACTCTATCCATTTCATATTACCTCATTCATATTGATTTAACACATTCTTTAATAAAATTTTAAATTACAAGTGCAATTTACTAAATTACATTTAAATATGACTATTATTACTTTATTAGTTACTTATTTAATAGTTATATTTATAGCAGCGAATTTCCCCCGAGTTCCAAGAAAAATAATAGCACTCCTTCCACCCCATATTAATTTAATTTGTGAGATAATACACATATATTAAAAATAAAGAGTATTATATAAATTCGAACAAGGAAGTACTAAATATACAAAATATGTCATTCTTTCTTAAACCAACTAACAAGAAAAGAATATCAGATAAATTGAGACGGAAGGAATATGTGATGACATCCCATATGCCTAAGTTTTAGTGAAAGAAATTATTCGTTTTGTGTCGATGATAGATGTTTTTCCCCCTATATGTCTCAGGATTTTTCCCTGTTGAGATGAGACTTCATCAAGGATCTGTGTTGAGCCCATTCTTGTTTGCCCTAGTGATGGACGTACTGACGCGATCTATTCAAGAAGAAGTACCATGGTGTATGCTTTTTGCAGATGACATAGTTCTAATTGATGAAACTCGATCTAAAGTAAATGCGAGGTTGGAGGCTTGGCGACACGCCCTGGAGTCAAAAGGCTTCAAACTGAGCAGGACCAAAACTGAGTACATGGAGTG
>JAABOM020000103.1:25669775-25687717 GCA_011800125.2 Solanum clarkiae | reverse complement strand
CGCAATGGGCGGGAGCCTTTGAGGCATTGGGGTAATGTTGTTGTTGTTGTATTTACAAATTATGATTTGCTCATTTGATAAGACTGCATAAAATAAAAAAAATTTGACGACGTTAACAACTTGTGGGTTTTCATGTTTATAAAAAAATAAATACAAATTGCATGTTTTTCAAATAAAACTTCAAATTTCAGATCAATCCAATTTCAAATCGTGTTCAAACAAGATCTATGAATACACACCAACAAAGTTTGTGGTTGAATGGCAAATACTCCTTCATCTTCAACCAGAGGTGTTAGATTCGAGTCCTCTTGGGTACAGAGTCGACTTTGTAAGGAAGTGCTTTACCCCAATGTGGGACTTCCCGACGTGAATCCAGATTTAGTCAGGCTCCAATATGGATACTGAATACTATGTGAGGAAAAAAAAGAAACCATGATTAAAATACACACACAAATCTTGTTTTATTTACTCAGCTTGATGTATACATGAATATGTTCTGTGACTAAATGGAATCTGATTCTCTAACAACTCATAAAAATACCCATTGTTTTCTTTTTTGGAGTTTTTCACATACTTAAAGCAAAGAAAGAATTTTTCACTTTTTGTCACTTTCTTTTTCAATAATATCCTTTTGTCATATTATATTCTTGAAAACAGACAAAACTTCATGTCATCAAAATAACAAAATGTTATCAAGTTGTAGTGGTTGAAGTTTGTGGGGAAAAATTAATCATAGTAATGAAAATTCCCAAGTGTACACTTTTTGAATTGCCATATTGTACCAGTTTCCAGAAAATAACATTGGTACAAGCTATATGTTATTGTTTTTTGTACAAATATGGTATTGTCTCAAGATTCAAGATTTGTCCAAATGAATCACTATCTTGGAAGATTGAACAACAAACAAGTCATGTCAGTTTTAAATACTTGAGCTATTTTATAGTGTAAACACAAGCTGGACCAAATGAAAGATTGTTCCTGGAGCTGAAATTAACAAAGACAAGAAAGGTAAATTCTCTGCTAGTTTGGTTAGTATGTTTTGTTCACTTTTAAGTTCAAGATTAGTGCTTTAAGATTCTGTCTCAATGGTTGGAGGGAGTCAAGATTTGAAGCTTATGGGCTCGGGAGTCTAGTCTTTTATGAGTTATTAAGATAGTAATTTGTACTTTTAAGATATATGAAGATAAATGTAGAGTTCGGACTAAAGCTATTGAGTTCTGTCTAGGTAGAGAAATGGTAATACAAAAGCAAAAGCACATAGGAGTTCTGTTTGAACATGGCTGTCATTTGTAGACTATGTTGCTTGGACTCTGCAAATGTGTCAACTGGTGCATGTAGTGTATTTTTGGAGAATCTGACATGGGTGCGACGTTGAAAGTGAAGAGTCTGTGTAACTGTAGGTTTCTGGAAAAAGAAAACAGAAAAAGAAAAAGGTGATTGTGCTTTTCAACTAATCAGTGTTGACTATGAAGCAATTAGATCTTCAAAAAAGTGGAAATGCTTTGTTTATGAGATACTTTCTCTTTTATTTTTTAAACCTGTAAGTAGGGCCTTATTTGATTAAAGTAGATATTCTTTATTGGATTTCTAGATGTCTTGTACATTTAAAGATGCTCAAACTAACTTTGAGAGTGCATGTCTAGACACCTCAATTTGATTTTAATTGACAACTAAACACTCAAACTCGTCCCAAATGTGTTTTGTAAACACCCAATGCTGATATGGCATATGGATTGTTCAACTGACACATTAATGAAGACGAGTTGAGATGTCTAGATATGCATACTCAAAGTTGGAGCGTAGAGTTGCCAGTTGAGGCCAAATTAAAGTGCCTGTATTATGCCTTTTAAAAAGCACCATCTTTGAAAAAGTAATGATTTGCACTTTCAGCTGTTGCCATCTTGCAATGAAAAAATCAACTTACTGTTTCTTGATTATGATGGTTTCTGGGAAATTTTCTTAATTCTAAACATGAAAAATGTGATGATACTGAACTGTAATGAGCTTAAATAGAGTAACATGGTTAGGGAGGATTCATATAGCCGTTGACTCCACCTGCTTGGGATTGAGGTCATAGTATAATAGTTATTGTCGTTATGAAAATCCAATCTTTCCTGTTATCTTTCTTCTTTTGATACTCTTACATGATTGTTACAAATTAGTGGATACAAAATTTTAATTATTTCTTATTTTTTAGTTTTGTCAGGGATATATAATCATGGATATCTGGCTGGTTTTCTGTGGGAAGTATGAGTGTTTTCAGAGTTGCAGTTCAACGTCTCTTGATCCATTTTCATGCACCAGTCATATGCTTATCATTTTTGCTAATATCTTGCTTCTGATGATTCTTGTTTTCTTCTTTTCTACCAAGTTTTCATCGTCCTCTGAATTCCAAGGCAATTCTATCTTGTCAAGATTTTCCTACATTTTCAATGGCAGTTTAGCTTTAGCATACTTGAGTTTTGGGACATGGAAAGTTTTGCAGAAAGTCATCGCGGAACAAACTGTTCTACCTCTATTTCAATGGCTAGTTCCGTTGTCACAAGGGCTCATGTGGTTGCTGCTAAGCTTACTTTCCATTTACAAGAAGCAGTATACTTCTTCACTGTGTCTTTTTCTTGCAAGCTTACTGGCAGCATTTCTTTGCATTTTGTCTGTACGGCGAGTAATTGTAGAGAACATAGTATACACAAAATCAGTGTTGGACGTGTTACCATTACTAGGAGTGATTCTAATGATCATTTCCACATCCAAAGACCAAAGGAAATTAAGCACTTGTGAACCTCTTCTCGGAGAAGAAGCCGAAAATGCTAGTGGTAAAGTTGAATCGAATGAGAATACAACTCCATTTGCCAAAGCTGGAATATTTAGCAGAATGTCATTTTTCTGGTTGAATGATTTACTGAAGAAGGGTAAGGAGAAAACACTCAATGATGAGGACATCCCAGAGTTGAGGCCGGAGGATCAAGCTGGGACGCTGTACTCGTTGTTTAAGGAGCAAGTAAATAAAAGAAAGCAGAAAACCTCATATGCTCGGCCTTCTGTATTTTCAGCGATAGTCTGCTGTCAATGGAAGGCCATTGTGGTATCTGGATTGTTCGCTCTGATTAAGACGGTAACGGTGTCAATAGGGCCCTTGTTTCTTTATGCCTTCATTGAAGTTGCCAAAGGAAATGGAAGTTTCAAATATGAAGGTTATGTGCTAGCCGGGGGAATCCTTATTGGTAAATTCATAGAATCATTAGCAGAGAGGCAATGGTTTTTCAGAACTAGATTAATCGGCCTTCAAGTTAAATCCTTACTAACTGCAGCTATATACGACAAGCAACTCCGCCTTTCTAACACTGCTAAGAATATTCACTCACCTGGTGAGATAATAAACTATGCCACGGTTGATACCTTTAAAGTTAGTGAATTTCCATATTGGTTTCATCAAATATGGACAACGGGCGTTCAGGTATGCATTGCATTAGTCATAATGTATTATGCTGTGGGACTGGCTACCGTTCCAGCTCTATTATTAGTTGTAGCAAGTGTGCTAGGCAATTCTCCGGTTGCCAAATCACAGCATAAGTACCTGACAGAGCTTATGGTTGCGCAAGACAAAATGCTAAGGGCCATAACCGAAGCCCTTACTAGTATGAAAGTGTTGAAGTTGTACGCGTGGGAGAAACATTTCAAGAATGCCATCGAACGACTGAGAGAAGAAGAATACAGATGGTTATCAGCAGTCCAGATGCAGAAAGGCTATTATCTGGTTTTATTTTGGTCAACGCCAATTGTAGTTTCAGCAGTTACTTTCTGGTCTTGCTACTTACTCAAAGTCCCTCTTAATACCACAAATGTCTTCACATTCCTTGCCACTTTATGCATTGTTCAGGAACCTGTTAGATCAGTTCCTGATATTCTTGGAGTATTCATAGAAGCTAAAGTCTCCTTATCTCGAATTCTGGGATTTCTCGAGGCTCCTGAATTGCAAAACAGACGTATTGATCAGCAGTACCAGGGGAAGGAATTTGAGCATTCCATAATCATCAAGTCCAATGGGATATCATGGGTTGCAAGTTCTCCTAATCCTGCAGTGAAAAGTGTAGACCTTCATGTTAAGCTGGGACAAAAGTTAGCTATCTGTGGAGAGGTTGGTTCTGGTAAATCGACTCTTTTAGCTGCAATCCTCGGAGAGGTTCCATACGTTGATGGCTTGGTAAGTTTTACATAGATTTCCCATTCTCTTCTATCTGTCATTTTTTTAATTTAATACTTTGATCTCAGCAAGTGTTAAATTTCATTGGCTTCTCAATTTTCAGGTTCAAGTTCATGGAACAGTGGCATACGTCTCTCAAAATGCATGGATTCAGACGGGAACAATAAGGGACAACATACTTTTCGGTTCCACCATGGATCAGATCAAATACCAAGAAGTACTTGAAAGGTGTTCTCTTATCAAGGACCTTGAAATGCTTCCTTTTGGTGACCAAACAGTTATTGGAGAAAGAGGTGTTAACCTCAGTGGTGGACAGAAGCAGCGAGTTCAGCTGGCACGTGCACTGTATCAAGATGCAGACATATATCTATTGGACGATCCATTCAGCGCAGTTGATGCACATACCTCAACCTGTCTGTTTAATGTAAGAACACTTACCTCGACAAACTAAAGATTGAAAAAGCATTTAGTAAAATAGCTAACTTGGAATCTCGTATGACCAGGAATATGTTATGGGGGCTCTTTCAGGAAAGACAGTCTTGCTTGTGACTCATCAAGTAGATTTCCTTCCTACGTTTGATTCAATATTGGTTAGTAATCTATTCTGCATAGATTAATCTCACTTACTATGCATCATGATTCTGTAATTAAAACATTTAAACTTCCACTTCATTTCGATGGGCTTGTGTGCCCGACTTGTTCTAATAGAGTTCTATTTTGTCAATAGCTAATGTCTGAAGGGAACATCATACAGTCAGCTTCCTTTGATCAGTTGCTACTTTCTTGTGAAGAGTTTCAAAACCTCATTCATGCACATGACGAGGCGACTAAAAGTGATAGTAATCGAGGGTGTTCTCTACAAGAAAGAACCAAAAGTTCCGTAGAAGCTATTCATCCTTTATGTGCAGAAGAACAGATAATAACACCTGTAGGTGAGCAGTTAATCAAGCAAGAAGAACGAGAAACAGGATACACTGGTCTTAAGCCGTATAAACAATATCTTGGTGAAAGCAATGGCCTTGTTTACCTCCTTTTGGCTATATTTTCACACCTCCTATATATGGTCGGGCAGCTAGGACAAAATCTTTTGTTAGCTGCCGATTTACAGAGTTCAAGAACCAGCAAACTGAATCTCATCCTAATATACTCATCCGTAGGTTTTGTTATGTCAGCAACCTTGTTCTCTAGGTCCTATGTAGTGATTGAGTTAGGCCTCAAGTCTTCAAAATCTTTTTTTGCTAAGTTACTAATGTCTATATTCCGAGCACCAATGTCATTCTACGACTCAACCCCACTCGGAAGAATACTTAGTCGGGTAAGAAAATAACAACCTAAACTAGCCTATGACATCAACGTTTGAGAGTATATATGGAACTAACATAGTCTTTTTTCTGCAGTTGTCTACGGACCTCAGTGTTTTGGATCTTGACTTGTCATTTCGATTCAGTCAGGCTGTGGCCTCAACCTTCACCACATACTTCAGCTTAGGAATATTGGCTGCTCTCACCTGGCCAATCTTGATTGTCATTATACCGATGATTTATATGACAGCGATTTTACAGGCAAGTATATTAACTACTCATGATTAGTTATTAGTCCTTATATCGACTGCCTGCTCAAGTTTTTAGTCCACCGTTTTGTGTTCTGCATAGAGATTCTATTTTGCTTCAGCAAAGGAACTCATGAGAATTGATGGCACAACAAAGTCAGCGGTTGCTAGTCATCTTGCTGAAGCCATAGCAGGAGCAATGACCATCAGAGCTTTCGAGGAGGAGGATCGTTTTTGCTCAGAATATCTGCACCTTGTTGATAGAAATGCAATTGCATTTTTCCACAGCTTTTCAGCAACTGAGTGGTTGATACAACGCCTGGAAATACTCTGCGCCATAGTTCTCTCATCCTCAGCCTTAGCCATGGTTTTACTTCCCTTCGAAGTTTCTGACTCCGGTAACAGCTAATTCAACTAGAACAAAATAATGTCTGGTTCATATACTAAGACTTTGGCATTTGATTTTCAGGATATATAGGCATGGCTCTGTCGTACGCTCTTTCCTTAAGCGTATTCCTAGTTTCTTCGGTTCAAAACCAATGCATGCTAGAAAACTCGATCATTTCAGTAGAAAGACTAGAGCAATACATGCACATTCCTAGCGAACACCCTGAAATTATACAAGGCAATAGACCTGATCCCTCTTGGCCTTCCACTGGTAAAGTGGAGATTGTTGATTTAAAGGTTAGTATCCTAATGCCTTAGCTATCCATCTTCATTTATTCATCGACGTGGAACAAAGATCACACACGATTTATATTCCAGGTCAAATATCAACCGAACGCTCCACTAGTTCTACAAGGCATTAGCTGCATAATTGAAGGTGGATATAAAGTTGGAATTGTTGGCAGGACAGGTAGTGGCAAAACAACTCTTATCAGTGCCTTGTTTCGCTTGGTAGAACCAACGGAAGGAATGATCTTCATAGATGGCCTAAATATTTCAACAATCGGGGTTCATGATCTTCGTTCTTCTTTATCCATCATTCCACAAGATCCAACGCTTTTTAGTGGGACTGTTCGATACAATCTTGACCCATTGTCAGAGCACACTGATCAGGAGATATGGGAGGTAACAAGATACAACACTTTTATCCAAACGAATAACTGTTTATTTATAAAATCAGTTTCAAACACTTATCTCCGTTATGTGTAAGGTTCTGAGGAAATGTCAACTTCGAGACGTTGTTCAACAGAAAGAAGGAAGACTAGACTCCTCAGGTAATCATCCAACCAACATACAAACCATGATCTCTGCTCAAACTCTTCAAAAATGTCACTGTATGCGTGTCAGAACCTCCTGACACGGGTACTAACAACATTTTTGGTGACTCCGAACAACATAGGATATTATACTAACAATCAATAGTACAACAGTGTCGCAAGATGGATCAAATTGGAGCATGGGACAAAGACAATTATTTTGTCTTGGAAGAGCATTATTGAAAAGAAGAAAAATATTGGTTCTTGATGAAGCAACAGCATCAATTGACAATGCAACAGATTCAATAATTCAAAAAACAATAAGGACAGAATTTGAGGATTGCACAGTCATAACAGTAGCTCACAGAATCCCAACAGTCATGAATTACACTATGGTTCTTGCTATAAGTGATGGTAAGATTTAAGTAAATAATTCCATTATATATTGAGACAAGAATTTTTCGGAAACAACCTCTCTATCTCTATGAGGTAGTGGTAAGGTCTGCGTACAGTTTATCCTCCCCAAACTCCACTTGTGGGATTCCACTGGATATGTTGTTGTTATTGTAGTATTATAAGGGTGTTTTTGGTACGGTAAAAAATATTTTCTAGAAAATATTAGCTCGTTTGGACATGAAATCTATTTTTCCCCAAAAGAATTATCAAAATAACTCGTGGTTATACATTAGACTGATTTTTTTGAAAAAGTCCTTGAAGAGTTTCGAGTTTGAAAATGCGATTTTGATAAGCTTTTCAACTGATTTTTTTTTTCATTTTACAAAACTTTAACTTCTAAATACCTCTTTTCAAATATAACATGTTTTTTAATGTCCAAACGTCTACTAAGTTATTTTCTCATGTTTAATTGTCGAAAAAATTATCACTTCCTTCACTGGCTATTAGATGGAAGTTATTTTTCATAACTTTTAACTTCATATCGCTGTTTCCACCACCAATTAAACATTATTATCAATCTTTAATACTCAAAACATTTGATCAAAACACACTCTAATTTGCTAAATTTATTATTAACTTGTTTCAAAAAAATATTTACATTAATATGTTGTAGGTTTCAAGTGAATTTATATAAAATATTAAATTTATTTTATTTTATTTTATTTTTTACAGGGAAGCTGGTAGAGTATGATAAGCCAATGAAACTTATGAATAAACAAAATTCATTATTTGGGCAGCTTGTTAATGAATATTGGTCACGTTCTCAAAATGTTGAATAAGAAATTATGTTACTAATTAATCGTAATAAACAATAATTTAGAATTAGCTTTTAATTGAGATATGGTAGAAAAAAGAAAAAGTTGTCATAGTTTATTAAGCCATTGTAACAATGTAATACAACTATTATATATATTGATAGTAAAAATTTATTTACTCTATGCAATGCAATTTAGCTTCTTATATTAGGTTATTATAAATTTTTATTTACACGTGCAATTAGCTTGCTATATGAGGTTATTATTCTATTTTTGTATTAACATAATAATATCTTTCATTTTACACTAATGACTTTGTAGGATATATTGAGTCATGAGATACTGCTTAAATAAGTATTTAATATAAATATAAAATTTGAAAGCCTAGCTATTTGATATTTTTTTAATTAAATTAAATTTAATAACTGACAAATTCAACAAACTCTACCACTAATTTATGCTATCTGGAAAATCCTAGAATGAACTTGTAGTGCATGTTCGATATCTAGTTGGGGCTCGATGCGGGTACCAAACATAAGATGGAAAAAAAAAACAAAAAGAAGAGGAATTTTTGTATATAATCACTTGAAAATACCTTAGCTATATTCCATGATTATAGTTTGACTAATTACAACTATAGTTATAGTAGTGTTTGTATATTTTACTATACGATACGCTATACAATTCATAGTTTCTATATTTCGCTATATAATTCGTGCAGTATTTGTATATTTCGCTATACAATTCATGCACACCATTTGTATAATTCGCGATACAGTTCGTGCAGTATTTGTATATTTCGCTATACAAGCCGCACAACGTTTGTATAATTTGCTATATAATTTGCACTATTTGTATATTTGATACAGTTCGTCGTACAAACTCAAACTATAATTACGTAAATATATTAATTGCGAGTTGTAATTATTTCAAAGTGTAGCTATGTTAGCTAATTAACTAGTACTACCTCAGTTCCCTTTTACCTATCATCTTTTGGATGACACTTGCATTAAGAAAAAATGTGAGTTTATCATTTTGTCCTTATTTAATAGTAATTAGTTCTTCTAGTTGGTCAAAGAATATATATTTTCAAAGTCATTAACTATCAAGGATAAAATAGGAAGAAGAGTAATTTATGCATTGGTATTGTGAAATGACATATATTAAGGACCATAACAGGAAATAAGCGATTTCGACAGTTTTCTGTGGGTGTTAGCCCACGAATTCTGGCGCTGCAGGGGGCTCTGACGTAATATTCCCGAAAAATCAAACGAGTGGGTCCGCAACGAGCCCGGGAAGAGGCCCAGGTGGCCAGGCGGTGGCGGGGAGCGTTTGGTAGGATTTTATGGGCCGAGGAACAGAAAACAGGCGATTTCGGCAGATTTCCGTGGGTGTTAGCCCATGGATTCTAGCACTGCAGGGGGCTTCAACACAACATTCCAGAAAAATCATACGAGTGGGTCCGCAACAAGCCTGGGAAGAGGCCCAGGTGGCCCGGCAGCGGCGAGGGATGCCTGGTAAGATTTTTGGGCTGAGGAACAGGAAACAAACAATTTCGGTAGTTTTCTGTGGGAGTTGGCCCACGGATTCAGGCGTTGCAGGGGCTCCAGTGCAATATTCCCAAAAAATCATACGAGTGGGTCCATAATGAGCCCGGGAAGAGGCCCAGGTGGTCTGGTAGCGGCCAGGGTAGGATTTTATGAGAATTTTGTGAAAATGGTGCATAATGGAATTGAGTGTGGTGATATGCAGTTGATTTCTGAAGCTTATGATGTGTTGAAGAATGCTAGGGGTTTGAGTAATTCTGAATTGGGGGAGATTTTTGGTGAGTGGAATCGCGGATAGCTTGAAAGTTTCTTGATTGAAATCACCGCGGATATATTCCATGTGAAGGATGAAATAATTGGAAATGGGGAATTAGTTGATAAGATTTTGGATAAGACTGGAATGAAAGAGACTGGTAAATGGACTGTTCAGCAGGCGGCTGAGTTGTCTATAGCTGCCCCGACGATTACTGCTTCGTTGGATGGTAGGTATATGAGTGGGTTGAAGGATGAAAGGGAAGAGGCAGCTGAGATCTTCGCAAAGGAAAGGTTGAAAGTTATGCAGGTTTTGATGTTAATGGAGAAGCGGTTGATTGATGATGCAAGGCAGGCGATGTACGCGTCAAAGATTTGTAGTAAGTATTTCGGCAATACTACAGGCATTCTAGACTTCCTGCGAACCTTGTGCAGGCTCAAAGGGACTACTTTGGCGCACATCTGTGTGGGTCTAGGCTCAAGAACAATACATGTCATGAGCTTGGATCATGACGTAACATGTTGTAGGACTAGAAGCATTCGCGCTGTCCTTTCATCAAGATATGTAATAGTATTACATAATTGCTAAGATTTTATAAAATATCCAAAACACTTCCAACTAAAGAAAGAAAAAAGAGCCAAATTGGCCCTGAATATTCTGTACCAACACCTGTGGAGATGCAAGTAAATATTTTATCTTTTAAAACGACAAAATTAGCTATTATAAACTACATCTCAGTCCCAAACAAGGTAAGATCGGCTATATGAATTCCACATCTATCCTCGGCTAATAGATATCACAGAATCTTCCTTCCAACACCACCCCCCGGTTGTGCCCTATTTTTAACTAAGTTTGCGTTGATACCAAAGATTTGTTAGTCTTTTTCTATGTGATTTTAGGCTTATTGATATCCTGCCCACTTTTTCAAACTACCTACCATAGTTCACATGTATCGATCAGTGTACCTGCAGATCATCGCAGAACAAGCTAATAACCTTCAAGTACACTGGATGAATTACTGTTACCATAGCAACAGGCATTTTGCTTCTTCTCTTTGCTTCTCTTTACATTTCACATGCTTTCTTGGCTTTACAAATTCCCATCACTATCCGATGACCTAATAACCCCATCTTCTCCCTTCCTTCCTTGTCTCGGAAGGTAACATTCCAGTGAAATGACCATCATTTCTTGTAACCTTCGCTTGGTTTGCGCTCTACCAAATCCGGCAGGATCAAAATCTTCAAAATCTTGTCGAAGAAATTCTTTTCATTAAAGGCGAATGTATAGTCCGGTTGGGTAGTATGCGAAGGATTCATACTCGCCAGAAAATTCTCACTCGTTGGAGAATGAATTAGAGTCTAATTTCTTTTTCTTTCACACAACATAGAGTGAACAGCTGTTATACAATTTCTTTTGGTTAGCTACATAACAAATTTGTTTTTTGTTTACAATACAAACAAATTGTTTTCATATTTGGTTTTTGAGGAAAAAAACACAAAAGTTGTTTAATAATTTTTTGTACTTACGCCAAATCGGTTATAAATTGCTGATTTTCGTGACATTTTTTTGTACTGATTCCTTTTTTTTTTCCTTGTCTTCTTCTTTGAATTGTTGGTAGACGTCATGCAAAAGGCTCCATTGTTGATAATTTCATGACTGGTTTCTTTGCTTTCTGCCATGGAGTTCTTCAGAGCTCACTGCATGAGTCGTGTTAAGAAAATACAGGTCAAAATTAACTCACAAACGTGAGTAATTTTGTTATTTCCACTTTTTTTGTTCCCACTTTTAGTATAGTGTTATTATTATGACGACGACGTAGTACCTGCATGCTGGAATTCAAACACATCACTCAATTATAGGAAGTACTTAAATAAACATCCATACAATAGCAGAATTTGTATCCACAAAAGGCTTTGATGAAACTTTATATGTAGAAAGTACTCAACAGGGTTGTTTTTATTAATTTACAGAAAAGCATTATAAGTAAGAAGTCCACTACAATGTAAACATTCCAGGACCCTATTCCCTGACGTTAATCTCAACTCGGAGATAGAGAACTCCATTGATGAAGAATACACTATCTTCATACAGAAACTCCGTCCAAGCTACGCCAAACAAGTTCGGGCATCCAGCAACCACGTCATTAGTCAAGGTGTAGCGTCCCTTGTGCACTCTGACATATTTCTTCCCTGGACTGGTACGAGCTGAAAACTTGTATGCAACTGTAAATTCCTGTAACCCATTCTCTTCCATGCCCACAAACAACCCGAAGCAGTGGGATGCAGTTCGAGGATCCATATTGCAACGCGCTGCCAGGAAAACACTCTGTCCAGCCAAATCGCACGCCTGAGAAAAAAGGGTACCAGCAGGGAAGAGGCTAGCACATTCTTCTCTTTTCAATTCTAGATAAATAACACAATGCTGACGAGGCGTTTCAAACGCAAGAGCTTTAATTGGTTTGTCTGTGTATGCCCTCTCCACATAGCGCTTCGCATTCTCTGCCTCAGCAGCAATTGAGGAATGCTGATAGGGTGATTTGGTCTTGTAAAATACAGCTTCAAAGACATGCTTTGAAGCAAGCTCCTGATCAAAGTCATTGCACTTTACGACTTCCTTAAGCTTCCTGAATGTCATGTATGGAAATCGAACTAGGTGAAAAAGATATGTGTTCCATACGTCCCATCGTGCCTCAGGGTCTGGGTAATGCATACGAGACCACTTCAGTGCAAAGTCATAGACAACATCCTCTGAATCAACTTGAAGATCATCACTGGAAAAAACAATCTGAATTGCCGAAAGAGGCAAACTCAATAACTCTTCTTCGAACCTGAACAATTCAACGAAAAAGAATGCAAATGAAGATACTTTTCTCGTGATACCAAGGAAAATCATTACAATCAGAACAATATCATCTACTTAGAGCGTATACTCACTTGGTTATGTCCTTGAAATGTTCAACAAGAAACTGTTTTGCGGCATTCTTTAACGGCAGAACTTCATCATCCATTTTCATAATCCAAGGAAGATCCAAAATGTGCAAGGCTGTTTCAGTCGACATGTGCTGATGAAGCAGTAAGTTGATGCAGTATCTCATGCACGACACAACCTCAAATTTGTCCGCCACCATCACCACATCAAGCAGAGTAATAGGCGTTGTAGCTGATAAAGTATCAGTATATATAAATTTCAAGAGGTCCATGAAGGCATCTTCATCTACTCGTTAAAGTTGTAAAAAAAAATCAGTTTTTGTCAATAACAACGAAAGAGAAAATATATGCAGATGATTTAGGTGAGCCATTTAATACTCAAAGAGATTTAGTTGAAAACTTGAAGTTGATTACTAAAACTACATTTTTCAACTAGGAAAGAAATGTGGTGGAATTAACTGAATCAATCACTGAATCCATCTAACTTTTAACTTTAATGCATACATATATAGATATATTTGTTTCGAAGTTACTACTTACCAGATGCATAGATTGATACTGTTACGTAACGTTGCTCCCTATTTTTCAAGCCATTTTGAAACAACTAAGCACAAAACAAATAGTAGTTGTTAGAAAGGGTAAAACAACAATAGGGAATGCATATTATATTAACCATGCACCGACTACTCACATTATAAAATGTTCGACTTTTAGCCGCCAGAATGGGAGAACTGATATGTACAGTTCTCACACGAAGAGAGTTTGAGTCCGAGGAGCTCATATTAACAGACAAATCATCATCATCACTCCCTATTTTACAGTCCGGTGCAATCTCAATCCACAACGTCCGGTCAGAAAAGTTGATATTATCAAACGCGAATCCAAAGTCAGATGGCATAGCTGAAACCATTAGGATGAAAGAGTAAAGTTTTTCACCAAATTATTTGTCTTGCATGTAGAAGAGGGAAAAACATAAATAAAAAACTTACCAGCGTCCAAATAGAGCAATGTTGATTCAGTTGTCATTTGTAGAATCTGTAGTTCATTGCTGCAGTATCTCATGCATGATGCAACCTCAAATTTTTTAGCAACTATCAGCGTATCAAACAGACCAGTAGGTGTTGTAGTTGATAAACTGTTGCAATAAATAAACTTCAAGAGGTCGATGAGGGCGGCTTCTTCTGCGCAATAAAGTTGAGAAAGGCAAGAGTTAATTCCTTGTCAGCTAACAATGGAAGAAAATATGTATAGATTATTTTTTTCTAAAAATGAAAAGGAAAACAAGTAAAGAGATGGGGCAGGAGATTTTGAAAAGATGTGTATAGAGAATGCTACTAAACTTGCAAACATTTAGGTACTACTGTTTATTCTCCGTGTATACATGTATTTTATGCAATTATAAATATCCGGATATCATTAATATATATAACCCTATCTCCATGAAGTTTACCCATTGGACGTTATCACGAAATATTTCTCTCTCTCTCTAAACATTTCTCTGCCTTCTCTCTAAAGAACAGAACTACTGTTCTTCTTCTTCCTTCTTCTTCTTCTAATCTGCAGGATCGTTATTTCCTAACATCAAAATCAGTACTTACCTGACTCATGGATTTGTACTGTCACGTGTCGTTGCTCTTCCGTGCCATTGAAGAACAATTAAGAAGAAAACAAGTAGTTGTTAAAAAAAAAAGCAACAGGGAATGCCAATTGAAGGCAAAAAGTATTAGAGTAATGACTACTCACCTTGTAAAAGAAAAACTCTTGGTGGGCAATATTGGAGAACTGATATATACAATTGTCACGCGGAGAGGGTTACTTTTGGTCTTCACAACGCCAGAAGGCAATGACTCCTCCATCCATCCTATAGCTTCTTCTTCTCGTTTGTCATCAGCATCATCTGAAAGTGAAAGAGATAAAGAATATAACAAATGTCCATAGTAATTAGTACTATGGAACTCTCAAATAACCATTTCAAGTTACATCTCATTAGTTTCAACATCAGACATAACCAACCATATTAAAAACGAATTCAAATGCTCATCCATTCTACCTTTTATTTTAACAGAAAAAGAGATTTCTAAATTGAAGATGAAAATAAAGAACAAACAACCGTATCCCAACAAGTGAAAAAAATCCCTAAATCCTTAACATCCTTTTCATCCATGAACCAAAAATAAATTCAAGTGAAAAAATCACTCCGCGATATATATGCATTGAAATCACAGATCTATGGGCTAAAAAGATGAAAAATTAGTGTTTTCTTTTTATTCATCCCAAAACTCTAAAAATGTAGGTGTTTAACCCTAACAGAGAGGTTGATGAAAAATAGTTCATTTTCTTTTTTGGTCTCTTCTTTCCTATAACAAAAAAATCAATTAATCTCTAAACAAGTTGAATTCAATTATATGAATCCTTAACATCTTTTTCATCCATAAACAATTGCTCCTAGATATCGACGGACTAAAAGATGTTAAACAGTCCATTAACAGGGAAGTTGATGAAAAATAGTCCATTTTCTTTCTTGGTCTCCGCTTTCCTATAACAAAAAAAATCAAGAGTAAAACTAGTGTTTTTCTTTTTATCCATCACAACAAAAAATCAGAACTCGAAAAATTTTAAACCACAAATTAAGAATTCAAAAAACAACCATTTCATGAATTTTTTTCCTCCTAACACCCAAAAGATGCAAATTAACCCAAAATCAAAAATTCAAAAACAAACCCTCTCCACTTGTATTGATTTCTTCTCTGCTATGTTTGCGTTTCCGATCCAAATCAACAACCGAACTGGAACCTGCGCTTAGTTTGCGCTCCACCAAATCTGGTAGGATCAAAATCTTCAAAATCCTGTCAGAGAAACTCTTTTCATTAAAGGCGAATGCATAGTCAGGGTGAGTAGTATTGAAAAATTCATCCTCGCCGGAGGATTGTCACCAGAGAATTTTTTTTTTTGGCCGAAGAATGAAATTTTGGTTAGCTATTTAACAAATTTGTTTTTTTTTGTTTATAATACAAACAAATAGTATAGCTGGATTGCATAGCACCGTGGATGATTCATGTTTGGTTTTTGAGAAAAAAAGCACAAAACTTGTTTTACCATTTTTTGTACTTATGCCAAATCAGTTACAAATTGCTGATTTTCATGACATTTTTTTTGTAGTGATTCTTTTTTTTCTTGTCTTCTTCTTTGAATAATTGAAAGACATCTCGCAAAAGGTCCTGCAATGCTCCAGCTCTCTAATGTTTATCAAAATTTTCAAAAGTAATAATTTCATAACTGAGTTTTTGCTTTCTGCCATGGAAGTTCTTTAGAGTTCGTTGTATATATACAGTAGGAGAATTGATATGTACAGTTTTCATGTGGAGAGGGTTATTTTTGGTCATCACAACGCCAGAAGGCGGCAATTCCTCCATCCATCCTATAGCTTCTTCTGTCATCAGCATCATCTGGAAGTAAAAGAGATGAGCATATAAAAAATGTTCATAGTAATTAATGGTACAGAACTCCCAAATAACATTTAAAGTTACAGGTTATTAGTTTCAACATCAAACATGCCCATATAAAAAACGAAATCAAATTCTCATCCATTCGACCTTTTATTTTAACAGAAAAGAAAATTCTAAATTGAAGATAAAAATTACAACAGTTATATTTGCAAAGAAAAAGCAACCACATCCCAACAAGGGGAAAAAAGGGCTAAATCCATGAACTGTTTTTTGCATAACAACTACTTCTATAATTCAGCTCTACACAAATTCAGCTATAAACATTGTCGCCAGAGAATGAATTAGAGTCTAATTTCTTTTTCTTTCACACAACATGGAGTGAACAACTGTTATACAATTTCTTTTGGTTAGCTACCCAACATTTTCTTGTTTTCATTACGGTGCTCTGAAGAACAGCTATTACAAACAAATTGAATACCGATAACACCATGGATGATTTCATATCTCGTTTTTGAAAAGAAAAAACACAAAACCTTTTTTTATAATTTTTTGTGCTTATGCCCAATCAGTTACAAATTGCTGACTTTCGTCACATTTTTTGTTACTGATTCTTTTTCTTTCTTCGTCTTCTTCTTTGAATTGTAGATAGACATTGTGCATAAATTTTTTAATGCTCCAACTCTCTAATTTTTATCAAAATTTTCAAAAGCAATAATTTTTTTACTTTTCTTTTTGCTTTCTGCCATGGAAGTTCTTTACAGTGGCCGAGTCGGGTTAAGAAAATATGGGTCAAAATTTAACCCGCACATATATATTCTTACTAGATTCACCGCACGTACGTTACACGTGGATGTCTCGTCTAAAGAGGCATATTATTGAAAAATAATACTTTCTCTATTTAAAAAAGAATGACCTACTTTTCTTTTTAGTCTATTTAAAAAAGAATGACCCCTTTCTTTTTTTGAAAAAAACTTTAATTTCAACTTTCCATGGCCACAAACTTTTTTCTCCAGGTGTTTGCCTATGTACCAAAAGGTAGAAACAAAGGAGTTTTTCCTATGGATAAACTAAGAAGTAAATATAATGTTGAAATGGATAAAGATACGTATTCTCGGATTGAAAAATATTCAACAATATTATACAGTAACTGTTTTTCAATAGAGGTAAGCCTACCACCAGACCCACAGTTGGGGAAGAAATACACCTGGAGTTTTTCCTTATTGACATTATTCTAAAATGGCATAATACATAAATTAGTCATTTTACTTGGTTTCAAATCATAAGTATGACTTCCAACTTTCAAATTGCACAAACGGATACTTAAACTGACCAATTCTTAATCATTTAAACAAGTGAATTCAGCAGTTAAATTGCATGAAATACAAACGTGATGATGTGTAATTTATGGTCAATCCGTCGCTGCCACATCACTAAAATTATTCCACCTATTTAAAATTTTAAAAAAAAAGTAAAAGAAACGGGTATGTTGTGATTGGCCAAAATAAATTTATTTTACAAAAAAATTTTGGATCTTCGCCCCTAAATCCATTATTCAGATAACTCGAGTTTCGATAACTATAAAAAGCACTTTCTAGTTCACTCA
>JAABOM020000103.1:25619351-25650945 GCA_011800125.2 Solanum clarkiae | reverse complement strand
TAGCAAATACCCCAAGAGTACATAAATTATAGATAACTCAAAAGCACATAAATAATCTTTATATAAATAAGAAATAAAAAAAATTAAAATCTTTTTGATTATTTATGTGCTTTCGAGTTATCTATAATTTATATACTCTTGGGGTATTTGCTAAAATTTGGCTTCATGGGAAGGATATAAATGTATTTTTTGGATATCGGATCACTTAGTCAATGTCCTAATATTATTCGACCTAAATTTCCCATTAACATACATAAATTAAAAAGCTTAATTATTATATATTGTACGTTGAATTCAAAAATAAATAAATAAAAAATGTAAGTGATAAAATAGTTGACTTACACTTTCACATAAACAAATACTGTTCCCAACATCTAAGGTTATAAGTGGTTGATTGCCAGTGCAATATTATTTTTTTCCTTTTCTTGCTATATGCTCCATTTATACATATAGTCAAATTTTTTTATAATGACATCGTCTGTTTGAATATTTTTTAATTATTATAATAATAAAATATCGTTAGAAATAATATAATATGAAAATTCAATTTGAATGAGTACTAGTATAGGTTGTTATTTACAATATGAAGTATTATTATAAATAATGATTGTTATAAAGAAATTTGACGATATATTTATATTTATATTTATATTTATATTCAATATTAAATTCATCAAAAGCAAAGCATCTGCAAAGGAAGTGATGGGCTTTTCCATGATGCAATGAAATTGGAATGAGTGTACAATACAAAGGCTAGCTAAGCAAGGCAACCATGAAAAAAATAATTTTTAAAAATAAAAAGAAGAATATGAATAACTTTTTTTTATTTTATTATATATAGAAGAAGTACATTATCAATATTTTAATTAAGTAATAACCATCATATATTTGTCTTGTCATTGCCTTTTCCTTTGCTTATATAAAGCCCATTTCTTCTACTTATAAACCCCATGACCTTATAGTACTCCACATTTCCTCCCTATCCCTTAGCATATATTTCTCTCACATATATCAACATAAAAAAATATTATATACCTTATGATGGAACGATGTAAATAATATCGAGGAATTATATATCTGATTGAGGCGTAGTAATTATTATTATTTAATTTGATACATACGTAGAGAGCTTTCTTCAGTCCACACATGGGGGGCAATAGGGTTCAATTTGCTGCCGACTCATTCATCCAGATGTTGAGGTCGTGAGAGTTGAATGTCACCTCAGCAGCTGAGTGAATGAGGCGGGAGTACAAGTTGAGTCTTAAGCTTCTCGTACTTGGACTGAAGGGAGCTCCCTCTTACCTTTTCTCATGTCAACTATATCTCCCTAAAATCTTATTAGTTACTTTGTGATTTTAATATATTTAAGTATATTTTTTATCTCAATTATTCTACGGAGTACCTAATACTAATTCGAAAAGCATAGTAGTATGTTTTTGCCTTTTTATTTGCAGCTTATATAACGTTTTTAGATATGATTATTATATTTGCTTGATCCTGATTTAACTTTGAGATGTTTTTATGTGAAGCTTTAGCTATTGAAGCTGGATCGGAGTTACAGTATTAGGTATGATTTTGGATTAATTTGATAATTTTTGCTTAGACTTTGTAGTTGTATTAAAAAGTGTACCAATAAACATCTAATCATGAATTCAAATGCTAAAACAAGTTATGAATTCGGTGACAATTTTAACACTCATAAACTTTAAATTTTGATTCCGACTTTAAAGTTATCAAGGGCAATTAGAATTTTTCCGAGAATTTACTACATGATGAAACTCAAAGACGAAAAATTGGTTCTTGGTGTAACAAGTTCCTCGAACATGTCTCCTCCATGCTATAGTCTAATTACCAAATTAGCCTCCAATTATATCTTAAAGAAAGTGTTTCAATATTGATTAACCGCACCAATTTCATCGAAAAGGACTATGATAAAGTAGTAAATTATACTCTTTGATGATTAAACAGAAGTTTTGAATTTGAATTCTTCGTAGTGAAAACCAAAAAATAAAGTTATTGTACCAAATTTCTTCTTATTGTCCGACCTTTTTACTTGTCCTTTCTGTCTGATACTTTCCATTATATTGTTACGTTGGATTATTCTCTTCCACAACATACATTTATGGAACGAAACGTGTTGTAAATTTCATTTTATTTCTATATATTATTTTTATATTTTACGAATATTTGTCAACTTTTTAATTAATGGACAACGTACTTCAAATCAAATAGAACTTAAACGGATCACATAGAATCTTAGTACTGATGTTTGATTGAAATAATATTTACTGATCATTTTTTAATTTTTATAAGTAAATAATATTCATTATTCTGAAAATAATTTTTCTATCTCTGTGAAGTAGTTATAAGATCTGCGTATATTTTATCCTTCCCAAATTCTTTTGTGGATTTCACCGAATATGTTGTTATTATAAATAATATTCATTATCACGAAATTTCAGTTCTCAATTCGTACATATAAATTTATATGGTAATATTTTGAAGTCTCACCAATGAAAAAAAGAGAGTAAATTTTATAATTAATGGCAAACGCAAAGCCTAATTATGGTACAAGCTATATAGTTTGACTAACTACATTACGTCACCATAGTTATAGTAACATTTGTATAATTCACACAAGATTTATATATGTTTCTATAATTCGCTATAGAATTCGTAGTTTTTGTGTAATATTTGTATATTTTGTTATACAATTCGTCCATAACATTTGTATAATTCGCTATATAATTCGCAATGCTTATATATTTCGCTATATAATTTGATCCATACACAACTTTTATATAATCACACACAATGTTTGTATAAATTACTTGAACTATACAAAACTCAAACTAGAACGTTTGCCGCAAACCGTAATTAATTCAAATTATAATTATATTAGCTGATTAGCTTGTGTAGACTTACTTATTCACGTTATTTTTTCCTTTTTTTAATGAAACCCTAAACCATTAAATATAAATTGAGAAAAAGATGACTAACGATGGATCTATTTTATGAAAATCACATAAAATAAATACACTTAACATTACTTTAACGACGGATCCATTTGCAGTATATAATAGCATATCGTATTCTATCTACGTAAGTACAAGCATTTTATCTGCGCTTCTTTCATTTGTGAAGTAGCAGTTAGTCAATGCAACTTTCGACACTCCTCATGGGTCATCTGAAAACAGTCGCTTTATGTTTTTAAACATAGGGATTAGGCTGCGTACATCCGACTCTCCCTCACCCTGCAATGAGCGGGAGCCTTTTAAGAGGCACTGGGGTATGTTGTTGTTGTTTGTTGACTCTCGTTTTATTAATCAATTTTATTACAATATTCATCCAAAGACAGGACAATCAGCTAAAATGTGAAAATAAATTCTAGAATTTGAGCTGGTTTTTAATTATTCTTTTCAGTGCCTGAAAGGTACCCCTATCTATCCCTCTTATTATTTCTCCTTTCCACAAAAAGGAATCTTTAAAAGATTGGCATTTTTTTAATTATTTATTTAATTTTTAAAATTGTTTACCTTTATGTAAATAAATTCTTGAACATTTTGTTGTTTAGGATATGCATCACAAAGCTCAAAAATAAAATTATGCTAAAATAGGGCTCTGACCCTACTTCCCCATAATTCAACAAAAAAATAATCTAAAAGTTTATAATTGAAGGATATGCACCATCTTTAACCAACACAAAGGGTGTATTTGATAAGTAGGAAAATATTTTTCATCAAAAAAAAGTTTTGTTAAAAAAATAAGTTTTTTTTATTTGTTTGTTTGTTATATAAGTAAAATAATATTTTTTAAAAATATTATATATAACTTGGAATAAATAATATAAGAGGTGGAGAGGAGATGCGGTCATGTATTGAAAGAGGGCAGATAAGGGCGGAACTACTCCTTTGTCAGGATGTTCGTCGAACCTTCATAAAAAATTACATTATTTACACATGATTAAAATAATTATTCATATATATATAGTAGATATTAAACCCCCTTAAATTAATTTGTGTGTCTATTTTTTTAAATTTTGAATATTCTTAGTGGCAATTCTGACTCGTCTACTGGGTGTAGATAAAACAATTAGCATGGAATTTACTAGTGAAACTTGCTTTTTTTACTTTCAACTTTATTAGGAAAGTCATTTTTTTTTTCAAAAAGAATAATTAAATTTATTTATTTTTATTCAATTTAGTTTCTTTCTGAGATATGACTTGTGATTTGACATAGAATTAATTTTATCTTGTTGGCTTCAAGACATGGAGGATTTTAAAGTTTGATTTTCCTTTATATAATGGGGCCCTATGTATTTTAACCCATTAAGAAAAAAAAGATTAGTGTGAATTAAACTTGATTAGTTAATTAATCACTAGAGTCTTTTCAAGCATCATTTCATAGAATCTTAAACAGTACATAGTCAAGAAATTGATAATTAACAATAAACAAATTCAAGAAAAAGTCAAAACTTGTAATATGCCTCAGCTACTTAGCACCAAAAATGAATTTACCAATGGAGTTTTTTCTAGTCTCTTCCATACTATTATTGATGATCTTTTAGTTAAGTGGGATATCGGATAATAATTTCGAGATAAAATAAGAGATTATTTGGTTGTTGTTTGATTATGAGTACTTTTTTGTTTCCCTTACTTTTTTTTAATTCGTTTTATAAAAGAGTAAATTTCATAAATGACAAATATATAAAATCTAATTATGTTTCCTAGTTGTAGTTTGGGTAATTACATTCTGTAACTATAATTATAGCAACCTTTGTATTGTTCGCGCAATATTTATATACATTTGTATAACTCGTTGTACAATTTACAAATTTTTTATAGCGTTTTTATATTTTTCTATACAATTCTTACGCAACGTTTGTATAATTCGCTATACAATTCACGTTGTTTGTATATTTTGATATTTGCACAGAGCTTTTATATAATCACACACAACATTTGTATAGATCGTGCGAATTATACAAAACTCAAACTGTAAATACAACTAGATATTTATCGCGAGCCGTAATAAATTCAAATTATAGCTATATTAGCTAATTAACTAGTATATGTTTGTTTATCCGCATAATTTTTCCTTAAAATATGTCTCATTTTTTTTCTGTAATGTTTTAATTTAAACTTTTCATATGATATGTTTAAAACTATAAGATTAAAGGATATTTTTGATATATTTTTCCTAAACTCTGTCCCGAATCAAAGTACGACAAAGAGTATTAATTAGTCCCCATATACATTTTGTACTAAAATGATAAAATTAACTTATACCATAGGAAAATACATAATAACTAATCGTAAAATATCTCAAGTCATAAGATATTCTTATCTCTCTCATCTCGATACGATAGAAAATAACCGCACTCATTATGCCTCTGAATTTTTCTTGACACATGATAGTTATTAATTTGATGTGATAACTTTATACTTTTGAAGTTTTAGGTGAATTAAACGATTGACTAAAATAACACTTTTAAAGTTTGGAGTTTGTTAAATTGTTATAGGAAGGTGAATTAATTAGACTACGTAATGGAGCTTTTGGTCCACTAATGATGTATAATTACAAAAAAAAATCCCTTTTAATAAGATATCATCTAGATTTGTCTCCAAGAAAGTTCTTAAAAAATTCATATTTAGTCAACTCCACTAGCTAAGTTAAGATTTCATAATCTTTATCCAACTACAGAGCATATAATAGAGCAATTAATTAATACATTTGGCAAGTAAAAACATTGGAGGACATAATAATATTAAAATGATCCATGTAATTATACTCGTTAATAATAATAATGATGTTATTATAACATTCAAATGCAAAACTATGTGAAATAGTTAATAATTATTGTCGCTTTGAGCATTCGTTTATATCCAACCTTATTGTCATGAAATTGAGTATCTGCTACCTTACACTAGATGGTGATGTTCGAACTAGCTTACATGCACCTCGACTATTGCTTGGGATGCCTACTATCTCCCATCTGTACACGTATCAAAAATCGTTTGATTGTGAAGTTGTACTAAATATAGCCTATGCACAGCTGTTGTAGACTTAAATGAGAAAACACTATCAATTGGGTATCTGCTACCTCACGCTAGATGGTGATGTCCGAACTAGCATACATGCACCTCGACTATCACACGGAATACCCATTATCTCCCATTTGTACACGTACCAAAATTCATTTGATTGAGAAGTTGTACCAAATACAACCTATGCACAACTGTTGTAGATTTATATGAGAAAACACTATCAATTGGGTACCTGCTACCTCACACTAGATGGTGATGTCAAAACTAGCTTACATGCACTTCAACTATTACACGGGATGCCTACTATCTCCCATCCGTAGAGTTGCCAAAATTCGTTTGATTGTGAAGTTGTACTAAATATAGCCTATGCACAGTTGTTGTAGTTGTTGTAGCCTGATATGAGAAAACACTATCAATTGGGTACCGGCTACCTCACACTAGATGGTGATGTCCGAACTAGCTTACATGCACCTCGACTATTGCTTGGGATGCCTACTATCTCCCATCTGTACATGAATCAAAAATCGTTTGATTGTGAAATTGTACTAAATAGAGCCTATGCACAGCTGTTGTAGACCTGTATGAAAAAACACACATCAATTGAGCACCTGCAACCTCACACTAGATGGTGATGTACGAACTAGCTTACATGCACCTCGACTATTACACGGGATACCTACTATCTCCCATATGTACACGTACCAAAATTTGTTTGATTGTGAAGTTGTACTAAATATACACTATGCATAGCTGTTGTAGATTTATATGAGAAAACACTATCAATTATATATGGGGACCCCTACACAAACAAGAATCCTATGTAATTTAGAAGCAAGCTTCTCATGTAACTGTACCTGCATTAATGTAGTGAAAGATAAAAGAAACATTAAAGTTACAAAAATCATCCAAGATTGCCTAGACCAGAAGCATTTATGATCAAGGACCCATTGAAGTTCCTTTCTAAGAAATATACATGATGTGCAGCTAATGTAACATTCATCATCCAAACATAACACCCCAAAAATATGCAGAGGCACTCAAACATAGCGCTGACGGATCTTCTGTTGCGTTTGAACTTGCAATATCACCCGTCATTACATAAGGATCCGTTGGGACTCAGAAATTAATACCTTGATTCCTCTCACTTTATGTTGTTCAATGACTATTAATGTAAAGCAAGAAGAGTGGTTCAAATCCGTGTATCATCTCGTGGTTATTGGGGACGAATTAAAATATCTACATAGCACTGATCTTTGGGGCATGCAATTCAATGTTTCAAGCTACTAAAGAATTTGATCGTAGATCTAGAGGGAGATCTTGGTACCTTTCAATCGTGATCGTGAACGTTGACCCCTCGTTCTTGCTTCCATTAACTTGGCCTTCAAAGTGTTCTCCTTTAAATCTGATGGCAATTTTGTTGATGACTCAGATATATTCTCATGTGAGGGAAGTTTCTCCGTCCATTGCCTGACTGGACTAGCTTGAGCCCTTCTAATAGAAGTACCATAAGAAGCTAACTCATACTCATTTTCAGCTGGCATATTTCCACTTTCTGACAATAAATAATGGCTTCTAATTAATTCATCAATCATATAGTTTGAGTTAACTCCAGGAGTTCCATCAGCTTTATTCTTTTTCCCAGAACTACCTTCTTCTGTTACTTCACATATCTCAAACTTGTTCGAAGTGCTTATTTCAACTTGGTTCTTTTCACTAGTTTCTCCCAGATCATTATCGTCAAACTCGTTCCTGCTTTCACTTGGTAATGCAGCTCGGGCCATCTGTTCTTCAAACTTCACCTGCATATTGGACACGCTGCTACCCTTTGACCTTTCATGTAATGCAGGTTTCCTCAATACGTAATTACGCCTCATTGTTTCTTCAGCACTCTTTTCCTTGGCACCATTCTCACGGGATCTCAAGTCGGCATCACTTGGCTTTTGCAACTCAAAACAATGTGAATCACTGCTAACGGAATCTTCATCATCACCCTCACCTTGTGGGGCGCTGCCAGCAACATTAAGAGGAAAGGAATCCAGAGAACCTCGTCGGTAGATTGGATCCCCTAAGTTAACATTATTCCTGATACTGGTTTGTTTAGTTTTAAGGAATGTCTCTATTTCAGACCTGAATTTCTCGATGATTGAGCTTTTATCACCTTGACCATATTGAGGTTCCGTTTTTGCCTGCATTCGTTCATCAATCCATGCTTCAGAAATGTGCAGAATTAGTTGATCGCTATTAGTCCGTTCAGTCCAATCCTTGTCAGACTTCTGTCTTACAGAATGCAACTCCTGTTCATAATTTCTTATCCCCCAGGCAAACTCATCACAAAGGTCTTCCAGAAGTAGTCGAGACTTTTTCTCTTTGTCCCACTCTTTTGAAGCATTGGCAAGAGATGTTTTGACCTCATACAGCTCCCTAGCCAGTCTCCGATGCAAGGTCTCTGAGCGTTTTCTTAGCTTTCTTTCATCTTCCAGTTCATCTCTGACAGACTGAATAGCAGCACTAATTCGATCTTGCTCCTTACTTTTCCTTGCCACTTTATCCTCTGTTATCTGCTTCATTAATTCATCTATTTCATGTCTATCCACTTGCTGATCTCGCACCAACTCCTTGATCCGCACACGAGCATGATCTAGTTCTTTCTTTAATGCTTTCACGAGTGCCATGTTGGTCGCATGCTGCTCTTCCAGGCCCCAGATTCTATTCAGTACTTTTAGTAGTTCAGTAGATGTTTTGAGGCTGTAGCTTGTCTCTCCAATCCTCCCTTTCAAGTCTATAGAACTAGACGGTGTAACTGCAGCGTTGTAAGGTGCAATCTGAAATTTTTTTATGACGTGAAGCTTTAGATGTGTTACTACGTCAGAATCAATATACATTATCCCATAAAACAAGAAGTTATTAACAAAGATGTTTTTGCTCAGTTTAGCCAAACCTTTTTAACATACCCACTTTCCTGAATATTGTTCATCGCTAATTAGTTTACAGACATCGATTACATTGGTCCAACAATAACTAGGACGAAAACAGACGTAGAAGATGAACTAAAGAGAAGACTGTGCATGTTGGTTAACGGATAGCTGATGAATGCTCCATAGGTACCAAGAGGATACTATGGAGCCAATGTTTTAAGTTAGTAATCACTTTCTGGAACCATGAGATAAAATTGCCCTGTGAAAATTTCTATGGCTAAAGAGAGTCAACTAAAGTTTTCGAGGATTTCTTAATGAAAAGTTGCACAGATTGACCTAGACGAGTATAAATAAGTATCATCAATAAAGATGTCATCGATGCAGATTAGCACTCTCTTTACCTCCATTGAACTGCCATAGCTTGCAGGAGATACAGGTTGAATAGCATGATTGGTCCTTTCAATCGATCGATGATGTTGCATCAACGATGCAGCAACATGCCTCCTCAAACTGCCCGCACTTCCTGGCTGGCAAAAAAAAAAGACTGATGTTTATGGAGAATGCTGAGCAATTTCAGAGCTTTGCTAGCTCAAACTGTACTTCAGTTCAGAAAAGAGATGAGAACTGAAAAATACAACAAATGCGCCTTAACGCCAAACTAATTTAGAGTTGGCTGTATGAATACAAAACAGACATCGTCTCAGCCCAAGTCCATAGCAGCACAGCATTAAAAAACACGAATACAAACTCCGACGACACGATAACTAAGCAAATTTCCTAGTCCTTGACAGAGACCCTGATAGAGGCACAACCATTTGGTGTTCCTTTAAAAGTTTATTGCACTGCAATGCTCGAAAGAATCAAACTTACAATCTTTACTGCAAACTCGGCATGGAGTCTATATACTTGGTCGCAACTGTTAATCAACTCATTCCGGGGCTAACCTATCCATCAACTCTAGGCTGGCAAACTGAAAAGCTAGTGATATCTCTTGCACGCTAAGATACTCAATGATAGAACCAATTTCAGGAGTATTTGAGAAAATAAAGAATCTATGGCAGACGGACAATGGTAAAATTTGAGGTCTTGTGGATCAAATTGAGATCAAATAAGAACAAAAACCAGCAGAGACAGAGAAACAGCAGGGGACAGCAGAACCAAGCAACTTCATCATCAGTCACCATAAAGGTCCCAACTTCAGCACAGACAATCAAGAAAAGTTAACCGAAAGCATCCTCAAAATGACACAAGATTAGCCAAACTACAAATTCTGCCACTACTTAACAAAAGGGTAATTGCCATTCACAGAGATACAGAAAAAAGAGAGAAATCTGATGAACTACCAACTCCAACAACATCAGCTATCCAAAAACCCTCTTAAGTCACCTCAAAGATTCCAACTTTACCACAAACAACAAGAAAATTTAATCAAAAGGATCCACTAAATGACAGACTTAGATAAACTGCCAAGTTCTTCCACTACTAAACAAAAGGGGTATTTGCCATTCACAGAGCTATTAAAAAGAAGAGAATTCTGGTGAAGTAGCAACTCCAAAAACAGACATAGCTCTACAGCCACCTCAAAGATTCCAACTTGACCACAAACAACAAGAAAATTTAATCAAAAGGATCCACTGAATGACATTAAATTAGCTAAACTACCAAATTCTTCTGCTATTAAACAAAAGGGTGATTGCCATACACAACCAACAACAACAACAACATACCTGGTGGAATCCCACAAGTGGGGTCTGGGGAGATAGAATGTTTGCAGACCTTACCACTACCTCAGAGAATTCTGATGAACTAGGAACTCCAAAAACAAACATAGCTCTAAAGCCACCTCAAAGATTCCAACTTTACCACAAACAACAAGAAAATTAAATCAAAAGGATCCACTAAATGACACAAAATTAGCTAAACTGCCAAGTTCTTCCACTACTAAACAAAAGAGTATTTGCCATTCACAAAGCTATTAAAAAAGAAGAGAATTCTGGTGAACTAGCAACTCCAACAACATCAGTTAGCCAAAAACAAACAGAGCTCTAAAGCCACCTCAAAGATTCCAACTTTACCACAAACTACCAAGTTCTGCCACTATTACACAAAAAGGGTTTTGGCCATTCACTGAGCAATTAAAGAAAGATAAGAGAAATTACCAGGTCAGGTGAACTTGGTGAAGGATCAGGATGTTCAAGAACCCTACTATCCTCATGAAGGTGGTGTCTATGGTGGCGATAGGGCTGAAGACGGCGGATTCCATTATTACTATTAACATGAGTACCCTGGTGGTGGTGGTGGTGCATTTCAGAAAAAGGTATCTTGTATTGATGAAACTCCCAAAGAATTGCAGCAAGTTTTCTAGCAGAAATACTAGAATTCTCAAAAGGGGTTTCTCCAATATCACTTTCTTGAACAACAACAACACTTTCTTGATTATTATGATGATACTGTTGGAGCCTCAAAAAGGGTATTACTGGTGTAGTGTGTCCCCCTCTTTTCCCTATTTTCTTCAACTTTTCCCCTAAATTTTCTTGCTTTTCTGCTGGCCCTTCTCCACTTTTTCCTCCCCTTTTCATCTCTCTCTATGTACACACTTCTACTAGAATTAAAAAAAATTGTTTCTTTTTTTCTCTCAACCACCCATCATCATTGAGTTAACTCACTGTAGTAACTGCTACAGCTACTGCTACTTTGTATGGTACACCAGAACACCTTTTTGAGTGTTGAATGGAGATTCTCTGTAATTTTTTCTGCATTTGGCAAGCTCTGTGTTGGTGTAGACACATAGGCAATTAATTTTCTTGACTAATTTGTCAAGTACAACTCATTTTACCCTTTGGATAAATCAATTCTTTTGACAAACAAAATTTTACAGTGGAGATGTGGCTATGCATCATTCAAATTAGAACTTCTACAAGTCGAATTTAAAAAGAATATGATATACACAGATCTTGCATTACCTCAGAAGATAGAGAGAACTTCGTGTTCACCAATTTATTATTTGTAATAATCTTTTACTTTTCATTTTTAGTATCATACAATAATAAAATATTTTATTGAAATGGACAGAGTAATTATTAGAAAGTGACATTGCTAGCTTCTCTTGATGTTGCACTTAGCTTTTTTTTTACCGTGGCATGAACATGCATGCAACCCTTTTTTGCGTACTATTCCATTTATGAAATTCAAAAATAATTTTATATTTTATTTTTCATTAATTTTTATTATTAATTATAGTTATATTTTTAATTTTTTTAAAGATATCGTATTTATTATATTCAAAAAGTGATTTGGTAAAAGGAAGAAAATTCAAATATGTCATCATACTTTGAGAAATATGCCATTCGTCAGAAGTTACCATTTGAGAAAAGATTCATCTATATCGTTATTTTTTAACTCTAATTTTACAAAACCATTTAAACTACTTTAAACACTTTTAAATTAGAGTTTTGGATCAAATATAGTCTTTTTGGTCATTCTTCTTCAAGAATACCAAGAACACATGAAAAACACTAAGAACTCCCAAATTTTCAAATTCTTCAAATATTCACGAAATCACCCAAATTTCAAAATAATGTTTCTCTGAGTTAAATACCAAAACTCAATATTTTTTTAACTCAAAGTCAACCTAACTCAACAAGACTCACTTGAAATTTTTCTTAAAACAAAAACGTGAAAATTCCAAAACCAACAAAAAAAGCCCCTCTTTTTAAATGCCCCATTCCTTAGTTAATAGGCCAAACTATAATTCATTTTAACTTTTTATTATGATTGTATAATTTCAATACACTTGTATTATTTTTTTATAAGTAGTACTTATGAATCTTATACCAAGAAATATGTATGAAGCATGTCAAACAAAAGGCACAGAATATTATACATGTGTCTTCTTAGATTATTATGGAGTACTAGAACTTCTCCTTTTTTTAAAGAAAAAAGTATGAACCAAAAAAGGAGCATTTAATTCTTAATTAAATATATGTAATAATTAGTGTTGATTAAGGTTTGAATATGGTGGTCCAAGGAATGACCTAGTATCTCAAGGTTGTAGGGTATGGAGGCATAATTGTTTAAAATATGTAGAAATTCTTTTGACTATTTTAATTGAGGAAAGAGTCAAAAATATTCTTACATTATTCGAAATAGGTCGATTTTTTTTTGATATATATCATAACTGATGATCGGTAATATAATTATGAAAATAATAAAAAGTAGTGTAAATGTAATAAAAAATTATTAATATTGGAAAAGGGCAAGTCCGGTGTACTGAAACTTCTGATATGCGCATGATCTGGGGAAGGGTCCGACCACAAGTATTTACTGTACGTAGCTCTACCCTTGCATTTCTTTCCAAGACTTGAAACAGTGATTTCCTAATTACGTGACAACAATTTTACTAGTTACTCCAAAACTCCTCAAGTCTGCTTTCGGGCAAATTTGATAGTGAACAATCCTCGAATGATATCACCAAATAACCCCAGCATGTGGACTGGACTTGGAGAAGGGTACCGATGGGCTTTAGGCCTTATTTGCTAGGCCCATCATGTGGACTGGACTTAGAGATGGATACTGATGGGCTTTAGGCCTTATTTGCTAGGCCCAGCATATGGACTGGACTTAGAGATGGGTATCAATGGGCTTTAGGCCTTTTAGTAAAGCCCATTTGATGTTTAGGGGACTTTACGCTAATTAGATTACCAATAATACTTAACTTTTGAGGAATTCTCCATCGGTGGTTGTGAAAAATTGATTTCTGCAATCTTTTCGATCTTGATTTCGTAGAAGTAAGTCAGAAAGATTGAGAAATGATCACGCCCCTATTGCACAAACTATAACTATAGAGATTTTGAAAATACGCCTTAAAGAATTTAGTCAAATTTTTCTCACATTGAACCATTTGTACATCGTATATGTGCATAATTTTTTAGGTCGTCAGTTAAATTTTGTCATAGTTACTATTTTTAATTGTCATAATTTGTTTTTATTGAGAGTTAGACTAACATTTTAAGATATAACTATAAATATAATCACATTAAAAATTATTTAGGTGATTGCTTTCACATTATGTGACTTGGACATGTAACTTACTACAAAAATTCTATAAATGTCAATAGCGTATCAAAATAATATTGATGTTAAGATTGGATTTAATCAGCACTAAGATAAGGTTTAACTAATGTGTAACGTAACATGCAATGACTTTTCTAATAGAAATAATTCCACGTTCTCACTGACTATCGATTACTCGATTTATTTAACAATAGTTGTTCATTATTAATTTGACACAGTAATTAAGAAGTGATAAAAGATAAAATTAATTTTATCAAATCATTATTTGAAGAAAATAAATATAGTGTTAATGAATGTTCGAGCACCCAGCGAACTTCACGTGTTTTTAAATAGAGTCTTCAAAAGAAGTTCATTTTATCTCCTCATTTTTTTTTCTCTCATTTAAATGAATTAGAATATGATAATACATATTTGATAGATAAAATTAGTCAATTATTGAAAAGCTAAAAAATTGGATCCAAATCCAAGAAGGTTCAAATAGATAAGAATAAATTGAGATCCAAAAATTTAGAATTCAATATTATCTTATTAAACTCAGATCCAAAAAAATATCTTTAAAAAAAAACTATTTTTGTTTAATATTTTTTTATATAATCATAGTTAAAAAAAACATTTTATTAGATATTTATTTATAAAAGAACAAATAAAAAATCATGAAACTTAATAAGAATGAAACAATTTAATTTATCACATATTTTTTAATGTAATTCATATTTTAATCCAAATATGACCCACACATTTTTGACTTTCATGTGCAACATGGAGAACTACTACAATACTAACACTTGTAACTCCAATTGTCAACTTTGAAAATTGAAATCTAGGAATTTAAAGATATCAGCTATTTTAAATATTCAAGCAAAAAAAAAATTTTTGAAAAAATGCTTTTCTTTTTCTAAAAAAAAAAAAATCTTCATAATATAAATATTTCAATTTTAAAGAAAGTATCTTAAATGACCACGACATTTAAGAGAAAAAAGACGATTTTTAAAATTTATGGTCTAAAATTATTCTTAGATATTTATATAGCTGATAATCATTTCATTAAAGACAAATGAGAAATTTTAAAGTTAAATTATTCAATTAGAGTGAGTTGATTTTTTTGGAAGAATAAAAAAAAATGTGCCACATAAAATGAGACAGAAAGAACATATTTTACATATCGTAGTTTAAAATAAAAAATTCCATAATCTTCTTCAATTTTTCAAACTCCATGTCATTTCAAAATAAAACAAACAAATGCAATACCAAATTAAAGAAGAAAAATTTTCGCACATAGCCACTCAAAAATACCTTAATTATGATGTATAGCTATGGTTTGGGTAATTATATTTTGTAACTATAATTATAGCAACGTTTATATAAATCGTGTAATATTTGTATACGTTTGTATAATTTACTATATAATTTACAGTTTTTGTATAGCGTTTGTATAATTCGCTATACATAGTATCTATATATTTTACTATACAATTTGATTTGCGAATAACTTTTATATAACCGCATTTATATAAATCATGCAAACTATAGAAAAATTGTAATTACAGGTAGATGTTTATCGCGAATCATAATTAATTCAAACTATATCTATATCATTTAGTTAATTAGTATATATTTGCTTATCTCTTATTAAAGAATCCCATGTTGTGGGGCTTCATGAGTTGTTTAGGTAAATAACCAAAATTCCCAAGGGCAAAATGGTAAGAAAAATAATTATTTGCAGTCTACAAATACGGAGAACCAAAAAACTCCATGAATGGGCTTATTCTCCTTCCTCCAGTTGCCCTTTCCTCACTCTTTGGAACTGTTAATATTTTTTTATATATATTTTTGTCTTTCATCGGTCTCCCGTTTTTTTATGTTTCTTGTTCAAATTTCCAAAAGTATAAATCTCTTATTCCCTCTTAATATAATTTTCAGAGAAAAAATTGATTCAGACTGAACACCATTTTTTTTCTCTCTATCCTATCTCTTCTCTCTTCTTTATCTTATTTTAAACTTCTCCAAGTTTTCAAGATTCAGATTCTATCTCTCTGTTTTTGTGTACCATTCTCTTGAAAATTTAGGTATGCATAAACCATTTATTTATTGAATATGGTGGATTTTAACTTATTTGAGATTGTGGGAATGTTGAGTGCATAATGACTGAAAATGTCAGAGAGAAAGAGAAAAAAAGATGGGTTATTTCTGATATTGATATTCGTATTGGCATTGTAGTTTTTTGACGAGAGTCTTTCGGAAACAGCGTCTTACGTTTTACCCTCTCGAGAACCTGTGTGATTTTATTGGTTATGTTGTTATTGTAGTTTATGTTGCCATTGTTGTATGGGGAGTGGGGATTCATTCAAACCCCTTGGAAAATTATACTGTTTATATGTTGGATGTTGAATCCTTCATGTGCTTACTTCTTCATATTTCAAACCTAAAAATGAAATCTTGGCTCATTGGGTGTTGATGTAATTTTTATTTGTATGAAAATGATGATATTTCCGAAAATAACCTCTCAGTCCGCATGAGTTAATGGTAAGGTATACGTACATTTTATCCTCTCCACGCTTATGTTGTGTGGACTCTTCAAAAATGTATAGTCGGAGAATCTGACATGTGTGCGGCATTCAAATTTAAGAGTCCACGTAGCTTAGCCTCGGAACCCATTTGTGAGATTTCACGGAGTATGTTGCTTTGTTGTTTATGTAAATGATGATATTTTTGTGTAAATTATACTTGTCAACTTCAAGTTCAAATTTTTTGGATTTGTGGAAAATTTGACGGGGAAGAATTGTCGTACAGTGGTTGGTGGTGATTTTGGATTTTTTTTTTTGTTTTTAAAGGGTGTTAAATGGAGAAAGTTGGCAGAATTGCAGTTTGCAGGGGAGTTTCGTGGAAATAGAAGGAAATAGCACGTTTTAGACTGCAGTTTTTCAGATTTTGGAGTTGACTTCTTTTATTTTTCTTGTTGACTATGACAACAGTTGCTACTATATGCAAAATTGTGATTATTTTATGTTTTGTGCAGACTTTTTGAGTAGTTCTTGCGATATCAGCATTTGGCTACTTGTCAAATGAGTTTTCATGGTGCTTCATTTAGGAACTTCTGTTTCTTTCTGATATGGTTTTTGCTATAATTAATTTGTTAAACAAAAATTGCATGGGGTCTTAGCGACTCGACTAGTTCCATGGGGTACCTGTTACCTTTCATCAACTCAGGCAATAAGGCTAACTCTGTTCACGAAGGCTCGAATAAACAAGAACTTACATTGTTTTACTTTCTATGAACTCATGATCTAACCTAGCTGATTTGATCAATGATTTCTTGAGACTGACTCTAGATCATGTACTCAGGATGTGAATATCTTGTTTGGTGTTCTTTTTTGACGTTGAGATATTATTATGAGTTTAAGGTTATGAGCCACATTTAATTTTTAAAATAGTTGATTTTACAACTAAAAAGGCCATCTTGTTGCTGTCACACTACTTTCCATAAAAAGTTGTGAGTTTTGAGGATGTATAAATGGCTAGGAACTTTTGTTGTGTATATTAGAAGCAGTAATACTTATCTTTTTCAAAGAGATTCCTTAAATTAGAATAAAATACATTTCATTGTGTCTTTGTCCCATTTTTTAGGATTTATTGTGTGACCACAATATGTGGTTTTCCTGAAAGTTGGCTTTTAAAAATTTGTGCTTTAGTTAGGTGCTTTGGTCCCCTGTAAAGAGAGATTTTTTATATTAGTATAGGTTCTTTTGTCAAGTATCATAGTTGAGTGGGACATAAAATAATATTAGTAATGTGTTTCAATTGCATTTTAAGTCAACGAATGAGATTTGGGAAGGATAGATTGTACGTAGAGTGTACGTGTTCCTGGTGCACTGTGGATAACTAGAGTTACTTTGTCATGTAGGGATATTATCTAAATCTATGGCCTTGAGGATTATGTATTTTACAGTATAACATATTTACTATTAACAGTATCTGTATAAAGTAATTTCAGATAGTCTGATTGGTTTTGGACATGATCATGAAATGCAGGTTTTGAAGGTTTGGACTGTTTCTTGTTGATTTGGAGTTGTTTTTTATCCAAGGACAAAGGTCAGGATGGCTACACCTGCACCACCCCTGATATGTCCAAAGCCCATGAAGGCTACCTCTAATGGTGTATTCCAAGGGGACGATCCATTAGATTATGCACTTCCTCTTGCCATTGTACAGATATGTTTAGTACTTGTACTCACCCGAGTCCTTGCCTATCTTCTCCGTCCTTTAAGACAACCACGTGTCGTTGCTGAGATTATTGTGAGTGTTTCTTGCTCTTGGCTTTCTTTCTTTCTTTTCTTAATGCACTCAATTACATTTGGCTCCATGTGCATGGAAACATTTTTGAATAGAATGATTTGTGTTATATTCCAGTTATGAAAGTTTGGTACTTCAACTTGTTGTGCTCTGAACAGTTAGTGGTTAAAGGTAGAAATGCCATGAATTATTGCTCCGGTTTTCTTTGCATGTTTTGCTCAGATGATTTATTGCTTCAAAGAAACACCAATTAGTAACTTAGCCCTGGCGCGAGAAAGAGGTGACGTTGGATTTTTGTTTTGGCAGGGAGGAATTTTACTAGGTCCATCTGCTCTAGGTCGCAGTGAGAAGTATCTGCACACAATATTTCCACCAAAGAGCCTAACAGTGTTGGATACATTAGCCAACTTTGGCCTCCTTTTCTTTCTTTTCCTGGTTGGGCTGGAGTTGGATCCAAAGTCTCTTCGTCGGACTGGGAAGAAAGCTCTAGCTATTGCTGTTTCTGGAATCAGTGTCCCCTTTGTACTAGGAATAGGAACATCTTTTGCACTCAGAGCAACTATAGCAAAAGGGGTTAGTCAAGGCCCTTTTTTGGTATTTATGGGAGTGGCTCTCTCTATCACTGCCTTTCCTGTATTGGCTCGTATTCTAGCTGAACTCAAACTTTTAACAACAGATGTTGGTCGAATGGCCATGTCTGCTGCAGCAGTCAATGATGTGGCTGCATGGATTTTACTTGCTCTTGCCATTGCCCTCTCAGGTAATGGTAGTTCACCCTTAATTTCGCTTTGGGTCCTCTTGTGTGGGGCTGGTTTTGTGATACTCTGCATAATCATTGGTCCACCTATATTCACCTGGATGGCTAAACGGTCTTCGGATGGGGAGCATGTAGATGAGATATATGTGTGCGCTACACTGGCAGCAGTTTTGGCTGCAGGATTTGTTACTGATAGTATTGGTATTCATGCCCTATTTGGGGCTTTTGTGCTTGGAGTTCTTGTACCAAAGGAAGGACCATTCGCAGGCGCACTAGTGGAAAAAGTTGAGGACCTTGTATCCGGTTTATTCCTTCCGCTCTACTTTGTCTCCAGTGGACTGAAAACAAATGTTGCCACTATTCAGGGGGCTCAATCATGGGGTCTTCTTGCTCTTGTTATATTTACATCATGCTTCGGGAAGATTGTTGGCACGGTTGTGGTCTCACTCCTTTGCAAGATGCCTGTACAGGAGGCTCTGACTCTTGGCTTCTTGATGAATACGAAAGGTTTGGTCGAGCTCATTGTTCTAAATATTGGCAAAGACAGAGGGGTATCTTCACTTCACTCGAATCCTAATTTGTTGATTCTCGAGTTTATTTAATTCGTTAAGCTTACATGGTTTTGACTGATCATTTTGCAGGTACTGAATGATCAAACATTTGCAATCATGGTGTTAATGGCTCTCTTCACAACATTCATCACAACTCCTATTGTGATATCAATATACAAGCCAGCTAAACTAGCTGTGACTAAATACAAGCATAGAACCATAGAGAGGAAAGACATGAGCAAACAAGTCCGAATCTTGTCATGTTTCTACAGCACAAGAAACATTCCCACACTGATCAATCTCATTGAGGTTTCTCGAGGAACTGTGAAAAAGGAAGGACTTCGCGTCTATGCCATGCACCTTATGGAGCTTTCTGAAAGGTCATCAGCAATCTTGATGGTCCACAAGGCTAAAAGAAATGGGCTTCCCTTTTGGAATAAAGCGGAGGCTTCGGATACTAATGAAGTAGTAGTTGCTTTCGAGACATTTGAGCACCTTAGCAAAGTATCCATTAAACCAACCACAGCAATTTCTCCCATGAACACCATGCACGAAGACATAGTCACTAGTGCCGAAAGCAAGAGGGTTGCGATGATAATCCTCCCGTTCCACAAGCACCAGCGACTTGACGGACACTTTGAAACCACCAGATCTGATCTAAGGAATGTGAACCGCAAAGTTCTTCAGCAAGCACCATGTTCAGTTGGCATATTAGTTGACCGAGGTCTTGGTGGAGCATCTCATGTACCTGCCAGCAATGTTGACTTTACAATAACTATCCTGTTCTTCGGAGGCCATGATGACCGTGAAGCACTTGCTTATGGTCTCCGCATGGCTGAGCACCCCGGTATTACACTAGTCGTGGCACGTTTTGTTATTGACCCCGCGGTTGCAGGGAGCAGTGTCAAGCTAGACATGAACCAGAACTCCAGTCCTGAGGTTCAACATGAGGATGAAGCTGTTATTTCCAGCTTGAAGGAGAAAATCTCAAACGATGGATCGATCAAGTACGAAGAGAAGACAGTGAAGGATGCTAAACAACTTATTGAAGGAACAAAATCATATAGCAAGTGCAATCTATTTCTAGTTGGAAGAATGCCTGAAGGCCAAGTTGTTGCATCTTTGAACAAAAACAGTGAATGTCCAGAACTGGGGCCTATCGGAAACTTGTTAATTTCGTCTGAATATCCAACAACAGCCTCTCTTTTGGTGGTGCAGCAGTATCGCAGCCAATTACCGCAAGACGCGTTGGATTCTTTGGAGGAAGGAGAGACATCAGATGGAAATGAATCAAGTTAACTTGTTCTTCTTTTGACTTAGTTTTCACAAGTATACAATGTATAAAAATAACACCAACAGAATTGCCAAATGAGGAAAGTTTAAGAGCATATAGTTTGGTTTTGCCTCAGTTTTACCTTCTGCACTATTGTTATTATGTAAAGCTGCAGAATAGTGTATATATTTTCATTAATGCATGTCAATTATCGACTTTTCTTCGACAATTTCTGATCTCCAGTGGACCTATGCTTGCACTTTTTTCCGTATATCATACAACAAAAGCATTTTGGTGTCTCTAAAGCTATGTTTAATATAATCAATATAATAGTTGGGCTCGACTTTTATGGAACAGATACTCCAAAATATAAAATGGCTCTTATGTCATTATTCACCAAGGAAAATTCTTGTTGCTTGTTCCACTTTATGACATTACTGGAAAATAATGCAGGAAAAAAATTCTTGGTTTCTATAAAGTGTCTTTGTCATCATAAAAAGGTACATTTAAATATTAACAATCATGTGTGACCAATCTTATAATAAACTATGTCACTGACCAAAAAGTTGCCAATTTGAAGAATTTTCTAGAGGGTGTTTTGATATGATTAAAAAAAAATTCACAGAAAATAATTATAATGAAGTATATTATCATCAAAAAATTTCATTAAAAGTACGCTATCTACTGTTAGGTAGTGGAGCCTGATAAGATATTTAGCAACTGTCGCGATATTAGGTGCTACTATTCATTCTCCATTTATATGTGTATTCTGTGTAATTGTAAATATCCGGATATCATTAATATATATAATTTTGTCGCCGTGGAGGTTACCCAATTTTTTTTGGGGTTTACCACGAAAATCTCTCTCTCTCTAAAATATTTTTCCTCTTCCTTCTCTCTAGAACGACTTACTATTCATCGTCTTCTCTCTTCTTGCTTCTTTCTTCTTCTACTTGGAAATAGCAGATTCATATTACCCAACATCTATTACTAGTCGAAAGTTAGGCAGTTGAGGTTGTCTAATCTTTCATATTAGTAGTTGTTAGTATTACTGAATGAGTGTCTTATTATTCCATTTTTGTTACCATTTAGCACGCAACTCGATCGTGTTATTTTGTGGCAGTGATTGTTCTATTTTTAGTATAAATTGTCATGTTTCTTGGGTTCTTCATTTATGTTGTTTTTTTTTCAAATCAGTTTGTATTATTTTTACTTGAGCTGAGATAGATTCTATCAAAAATAGTTACCTACTTCATATTGATAAAGTCTACATATATACTATTCTCATGGAATCTTTTTTTAAATTATATTGAGTATATTATTTCCTATCTTGCGTGTGTGCGCTTTTCATAGAGAGAGAAACAATAATTAAAAAAAATAAAAAAAGGGAACAAAGTCAATATTGGACTAAATAGATTTAATTGATTTAGTTGTTCATTGTTGAATCTAAAGATTTGTGAGTGGTCATTTTTTTATCATTTATAATTACGTTTCAAATGTTACTTTTGTTGTTGAAATATTTGTTAATTGACAATTTCTTATTTGGCATGATGATTTTGACTTATAAAAAATTACTATAAATTGAGTGGAGATATTGTTACGTAATATAAAATTCAATGGTTCACGTTTTTATGGTTTGTTATATGGGGTCTGCCTGGCTGAATTTAGAATTTTTTGTGACAAAAAGATTTGATGTAATCATATTTTAAAAACAAATCTTATTAAGAAAAATAGTAAATCTTTTAAACAAATTTATAAAATAATTTCACAAATACATAAAGTAATACACACAGTAACTAATTCCTGTAACCAAACAATTACTAAGTATTTAAAAATAAAAATAAAATAAAGGGATTTGTTTTGTTTTTTTAATAAAAAAATATAGAAGTAAAATATAGTTCTAAATATTCACACTTCCAACACTCTTTTTTCCCTACGAAACTTTTTCAGAAATCTTACAACATAACTCTTTGGTTTCTATTAAAATCAAAGGGTTTTAACCTAGAAATTTTATAGAGTTTCATTTGCTGTCATATTTTTACCATCCTAAAACTTTTTTTCGAAATTATCATTCGATCACGAAATTTAAAAGTCCATATCGACAAAAATAATCATAAGAAAAGGAAGAGAATTAAGTAATTAAAAGTAAGAATGAAAGAAAAGAGTATAAGTATAGCGGGGTAATCGTCAGGTGTAGGTGATGCTTGGTTTTGGGATTTGGTAGGGTAGTTTGGCAAGGGTACTTCTGTGTTCGCAGTATGTGTTGTTTTGTGTGTTTGTGTTTGTGGTCGAGTATGTGTGTATTGTCATTCTTTTCATTCTTACATACTTTTTGTCATATCTAGTTTCTTCTCTGCTTTTGGGTTTGAGATGAGGGTTTATGAAAAACAGCCTCTCTACTTCTACGAGGTAGCGGTAAGGTCTGCGTACATCACACCCTCCTCAGACCCCACTTGTGAGATTCAACTGGATATGTTGTTGTTGATTAACTTTAAACTAATTAAAAAGGTACTAATTCTCTAGTGTTAATCATGACCACCAGTATTCTTTTAATTTAATGGGATTGGTAGGTGAATAATATTCATATAAGGTACATATTGCTTTTGCTTTTTATTAGGTACAAAAACACATTTAAAAAAATTAGAATAGTATAGACCAAAAGCAATGGTGGAAATAAAAAAGAAAAAAAGAACATGTTACTATTTTTACCATAATTAAATGGAGAAAATTGCAAAGCCATTATTGATGGCTCAACTTTGATTTCTTCTGGTTTCAACATGTGTAACCAATTGCTTTATGCCATCTCTCAGCGTGTTATAGTGTGCACTTCAAATTTAATTAAGTCTTCGACGTAGATTTTTGCGTATTAGGTGAAAACAAACAACAACAATAATATATCCAGTGATATCTTACAAGTGGGGTCTGGGGAGGGTAGATTATACGCAGACCTTACCGCTACATCATGTATTAGGTGAAAAATAAATAAAAAATATTTTATACATGCCACCTAAAAGGAAAAAGTAAAAGATAAAAATTAGGAGTATTCTCTTCATTTAACTTTTCTTGTTTGATATTTTAAAACAGAGATTTCACTGATTTATCATTTTAACATATCTATCAAGAAAAAAATATGACTATTTTCTATTTCTGTTTTGTCCTTAACGTAACTTACAAATTTTATAAAATTATTTTCCAAGAGCAAAGACTATATATTGGTTAAGTGAGTGCATTTGGGTGGGAAAATAGGGCACCTTTATGTCATTTTTCCTAAAAAGAATTTTACGCTAACGAAAAGATGATATTGTCTTAAATTAACTAAAGGATATAGTGTAGTGGATAAAATTATTTCTCTCTTAATTAAAAGGTTTCGGGTTTGAGTTTAAGTATGAAAAGATCATTGATAAGGAGCAGCTCTTCTAAATAGGTCCTACATGATATAAATTCAAATTAGTGAGACTTCAATAAAGATATCGATCACCTAATAAAAAATTTAAAAAAAAAACAATAAAGAGAGAAGCTATAGGGGGTCATTATCATACGCCAAAATGTAATAACTTTCGCTTCATGCCCATGTTATATCCAATTAATTAAAGATATATAAAAAAAAAACAGTAATAATATATTTAGTGAATACATTTTGAAACAGATGTTATATACACGTATCATAATTTTTTTAAAAAACATAATTTCTAATAGACCCTCGACTCAAAGCAAATGAAAATACTATAATAGTAACAAGCACGAAGAACAAAACAAAAATTCATTAATCAAGGCTAAAGAAATAAGAAATAGGATTAAAGATATTACACAATTAAGGTTAAACAAAATTCAATAGATTCAAAGTAATTAATTCTCAACAGTATATGTAAGGAAGAATATCTTTCTTAAATCATACGAGTACTCAAAAATTTTATAAACGCATCTGATAAGAAATTTTGATTTTTTTATAAACGGTAGACAATTTTAGAGATTATAGTAATTGTATTTAGGTAATTCTTTTTATATATAAATAAATGTAGCAAAACTGGAAAAGTAAGGCCCATTTACTTCGTTTTGGACCTAACAGGCTTTTTACGATAATTTGGTTATAACATGAAACGACGACGACAATACACCAATGTGACCCATAAATATAGAATCTGTTGAGACAAAAAAGTCGTAGTTAATGAGATGGGTGGAAGGCTTAGGCAATCTTCCTCCCTCTGAATTAGCTTTTGTGGTGTGAATTAGACCTAAAACCTAATTCATCATGGTATCAGAGTAGGGCCAGTGTCACTCAATGTTGGGCCTCTGAAAAAATTATTGTCACCCTATAAGGGTGTGAGTTAGGTCTAAAACCTAATTCATCAGAATCTGAGGACGAAAGAATATACGTAGATCTTATCATTTTTTATGAAGGCAAAAATATTATTTACGATAAACTTTCGATTCAAATATTGTCTTTACATCACTATGGTTTATATTAATTACTCATCATTAGCAAAAATAACACAAACTATAACCCTTTAGAAACCCAATGTTCATTTGATGAACAATAATTCTCTCATTATTTGAGGATTTTTTTATTCTCATTATCAAATTTCAAACAACTGGAAAGTCAAAATGGAGTAATATGTGGTTGCAGTCACATGATTAATTAATTATAATTATAGTCTACATGCAATTAATGAAAAAAAATTAGAAAAAATAATAATAAAGAGTCACGAGCCTATCCATTTGCATGCTCTATAAATCACTTTATTTTAATGTATCATCACATACTTGTTGAATAAAGATACATGCACATGAAATTACAAGTTTTTATTCATTACTTTCTGAACAAAAAGTAGGATGGCTCCATCAAAATTCTCTCAAGTTTTCAAATTTTATCAACAACAACAACATTACCCCAATGCCTCAAAGGCTCCCGCCCATTGCAGGGTAAAGGGGGTCGGATGTACGCAGCCTGACGCGACTGTTTCCGGATGACCCATGATGAGTGTCGAAAGTTGCATTGACTAACAGCTACTTCACAATTGAAAGAAGCGCAGACAGTTTAAAGAGTCATTTTGCTTTATTCCATCATACCCCAAAGCCAAAAAATAGTAAATCTTTAGCTCCATTAGAGATTGATGGAACGAAGTTTTCAAATTTTATCATGTAGATATAATGATTAAAAAATATATTGAATTGAATATTAGAGTATTTTTTGGTGAGCTTCACATTTTAACTATCAATTTTTTTAAACTGATAAACACATCTCAACTATTAATTATTTATTTTTTTCACCTAATGATGATGTTAATTCAAGTACAAAAAGAGATTAATTGATTATTAAGGTGTGTTTCAATACATAGATTGATGATGTTTCAATTTGCCCTTGCATATTCATGTTATTGATAGGGACCGCGCACCCTCACCCCAACCGTGCCCAACAGGACACGCCGCCTGTACCATCACATGACAGGAAGACTTTCGATACAAGACACCCTTGCACATGTTTAGTCCTAATGCCACACCGGTGACTCCGCACACGTCAGTCCATCATTCCTGCCCTCCGAACCTGGGCTCTGATACCACTTGATAGGGACCACGCGCATCCTCACCTCAACCCCGCATTAGTATGATATTATCCGCTTTGGGCCAAGCCCTCATGGATTTGTTTTTAGGCAACTCCCAAAAGGCCTCATACTAAAGGGATTGAGTTCAACCTTATAAGTAGGTTATTTGCTCTTTCCACAACCGATGTGGAAGAACTTTGCATACCCAACAGTTATCAATCTAGAATATGTTTGTCTCTTGTGTCAGATGATTCATTAGATAATTCTATCGATTTTTTTCTCAATACAAAATTGAATTCAAATTTAGGTTATCTATCCATATTAATAAAAATGAAACTTGAGCAAACAATTGGCATATGATATTTTTGTTAATAAAACATATGTAAAAACTAAAAACTAAAGAAAATTGAATTCCAAAGCTATATTAGTTATTTTTATTTAAATTATTGAAGTGAAAGGAACATTGTGAATAAATATAGATGCCTTTAATCCCACATTTTTGTAGGACTTTCCTCAAGGAAAAATCACATGTATACTTTTAGTTGAAGGCTTGACCATCGAAAGATACGTATTAATTCATGCTTGCCCTAATTATTTTTTTCGTGTGCGAATAAAATTTCATATTAATAATTTTAATAAATTAATAGCGGGAGCTTTTTTTTTAAAAAAAAAAAAGAAAAATAGGGGTATTGCATATTGAATTTGTTAAAACGAATAAAATCATGTCATGTTAAAAGTATTTTAAAGCTAATTTAGCCCAATAACTGATATGAAAGCTCATAGTTAGGCAAAACGGGGTGATAATATATGGTTGACTTAGTGTATTTGTCAAACTTTAAATTGCTCCGATTTGATATTTTCACGCAAAATGATAAAATTAGATCTTGGAGTTAATTTAGATTTCAAAAATAAGTTCAAGAAGAAGAATTGTTTATTATAAAGAAATCGTCAATCTGCTAATTAATTATCGATATGAAACTTTGTCATTCTACGATAAAAATATTGGTAATGAAACTCATTACACTTTGTGTAATTTAATTGAGATTGTCCACAGGCATAATGTGAACTTTGTAGCCTCTTGAAACTGACTGGCAAAAACATGCAGCTTGCTTCTTTTTCTAACAATTGCCAGCCATTAAACAACTTTCTTTTTTATTATAATTATCTTAATCCGATAAAATGACAAAATACATCTAGTTAATAAATAGGTTGATGTACTAAATATTTTATGTTCACGTAAAAATTAAAGAAGAAAGATACGAGTATAGCATAAATTGTCTATTCCGATATAAATATTAATAACTGATTTCATAATTTTAAATTATATATAAATAATTTTATTGTTACATTTCAATTACCACTACTTGGAGTACCCTCCCAAAAGAAAAAAGATGTGTCTGTCAGGTTCGGTTCTTCTGAGTTGGGTTGGGCGGGTTCGACCAGAAATGCTATGCTTACACACAAGACTACCCCTCTTCCCGAAAGCTTCACGGAGACTACTTTAGGACGACGGACGACCGCCCGTAGGGGGTTTACTGCACAAGGCCCCTGCAAAGGAAAGACTTTATCCCAGCGAATAGAAGATACTCAGCTACGCACAATGTAGGGATTAGCACAGTTTCAGGAAGAACATAGAATAGTAGAAGATCCAACATGCAGAACACGACGATCATTATAAATTCACGAATTAGAAATGCTGTAATATACTCTTTCCCATAACTTATTGTTACGTTTCAATATAATCCTACATTTGAAAGAAATTAAAACTTTAATACATTTTTAAATTCTCTCTGGTCATGGTTACTATTAATCTGATCTCCTTAATGCATTAATGGTAACTTTTTCTTTTTTTAAAAAAATAATTTCTTACTTTATACTAACATTCATTTACTTTTTTTCCACTTTTGTGACAGATTTAAAACTCTTACCAATTATCTTAAAATTATTAATTTTCCTAAATAGTTCAAGTAGAGGGGATCTTGTTTCCTAGTGTCACTTGACTATAAATAGCCATATCTATTATGCACTTTTATTTTATTCACTATTATAAAAATATATTTTCCTTTTTATTTATCACTTTAACCATATAAAAGAAATAATATTTTTTTATTTCAACTTCATTATTAATTACTCATTTCTCAATATCTAAAACTATTCATCAATTAAGATGAATATTCTATTTCCTTTCTTCTATTACATTTTTCAAAAGTTAATTGATCAGTTTTTAAAGTTAAATTAGATTAAAGTTTAATAATTAAAATAAAAATTTAAAACATTCAAGAAAAGTATTATTGATTGTACATTTTTTTTATATCAATATAATAAAAAAATAAATTAAAATATTAATCAAAATTTACATAATTTAATTTCTAAAAATAAAAATTATTATTAAAATATAATAAAATACTCATAATATCTCAAGAAACGTACAAATTCAAAATGAACAAGTAAATATGAACGAGGGAAGTAACCATATAAATAGCCATTTTTCTTTTCTCTTTTCTTGTTTGGTTCCATTATTTTGTCTTTTCCTTTCCTCTCTTCTCCCTAACTCTGTCATCCTCCAAAAACCAAGGATATCATTCAATTCATTTGATTTCCAAAGGTTCATATTTGAAAATAATTCGATATTATTCAGGTATCTCTCCTTCTTTCTCGCTCGTCTTCTATATATTTCAATTACTTTCATACGTGTCTGAATTCAGAATTCAAAATTCAAAACTATTTTTTATCACAATGGTATGGTACAATTGTTAGAGTTCATTAGGTTTAAGAATGAAAATATTTACATAATTTCTTTTTTGTTACTCCAGTAAATTTATTTGATGCGAATTTAAATTAAAATGAGTAGACAATAAAATGAAAAATAGATCATTATGATGCAAATAATTAGTGAAGGAGGTGGCAAGGTTTTAGCAATATGAATAAGCATGAAAAAATGAAGACACGTATAAGGTGGTAGTCAATTAGGTTTTTTAATTATATTTTTTAAAAAAACATTTAATAAATTTATTTTTTTAATCATTTGTTATTTGTGGAGGTGGGAGTTGGATCTCCCACATTATGTGCTAGAAGTCAAATTAAGGTTTTAATGTATGATACGAAGTATCAAATGAATGAGTTGAATAAAAGTTTAAGCACATCAAAATTAATTGAGTTAATAAATAAATTGAACTGTTTAAAAAGAGTTTAAAAATAAGTCATAATCCAATTCTTTCCATTTTTAGTAAATTGTAATTTATTTTTTCTAATTTTTTAAGTATTTTATATCTTTTACTTCTTCTTATTATGTCTATGTATAATATATTAAATTAAAAGTATTTTGGTATGGTCTTTTACTGGTCAATTTAAATTACATATTAACTAAATTTTTAGATAAATTAAATTGAACAAATGAAAATAAATTGCCCTAATAAATAAGGGTGTCAAATGATCTGTTGCTCAAATTAGACGAGACGAGTCATATTTTATGAACTAATTTTATCACCTAAGTAATATTATTTTTTAAAGAAAAATATTGGTTACTTCCTTTGTCAATAAACAATATTTTTTAACTATAAATGAAAATATATAACTATCTTTATAATTTATAACAGTGCTGTAAACAAAATTTTGGAAAAAGTTCAATGGTTAATTTAACGAAAATATTTGATGTTTACTCTAATATTTCAAACCAACTTCTTCGTTTTTTTTTTTTTAAAAAAAGGAAGGAAATAAGTAATGTTTTTTTAATTATATGATATTTTAACTTCGAACGCATTCCTTAAAAAAATCATTCACTTCTAAAGGGATAGGGATGGATTTTTTAATAAATTATCCTAATTAAATAGTAAATGCATATTTAATATGATTCGTGAAATACTCAACTAAATAAGGATAAAGGGATAGGGATGTAATTTTTAGTATATTATCCTAATTAAATGGTAAGTACCTATTTAATATGATTCCTAGATACTCACTTAACTAAATAAGGATAAAGGAATAGGGATAGGGATGTAATTTTTAGTAAATTATCTTAATTAAATAGTAAGTACCTATTTAATATAATTCTTGAAATACTCACTTAACTAAACAAGGGTAAACTTAAAAAGAAAGAAATTAACAATTCTTCTTTATCAAATTAATATGTAGTAGTAATCTTTATTAATTTATTTTAGTTTAAATATAAAACTTAAAAATATCATAAATATAAAGAGGAAAAGGAAAAAAAAATCACATGCACATTTATTTTTATATTGCATGTCCTGTTTTTGTAGTTATTCAAAACTAGTTAAACACATCTTGCTCGGGAAAGAAAATAAATTAAACTCTATAATTTGTGCTAGTAGTGTCTAGAAAAGTAAAAAAAGTTCAAAAAAGGTAGATAGAAAAAAATTAAACTTTCCCTCTAATTTACTGATTAAAATCCAAATCAGCATTGGATTAGGATTATACTTTTCCGATAATTTGATTATCATTAGGATTTCATTAATCCTATGGGGAAAAAAGACTCTTTTTTCTTTCTTCTAACTTTATTTTTTTCTGTTTTCTTGAAAATGTATAAAATTTGCAGAGATTGAAGATAAAGATTGAATCTTTTTGAGTTTTGATCAAGTGGGGTTGTTTTATTATGGCTTCAAATGGAACTATGAAGTGTCCATCACCCATGAAAGCTACCTCTAATGGAGTATTTCAAGGGGATAATCCATTGGATTATGCACTTCCTTTGGCTATTGTTCAGATATGTTTAGTGCTTGTGCTTACTAGAGTTCTTGCTTATATTTTAAGGCCATTGAGACAACCTAGAGTCATTGCTGAGATTGTTGTAAGTATTTTGTGCTTCGATTATTGCATTATTTTGTTGTTGTTAGTGTTGTTTCTCGTGTACTATTTTCCATTTTGCAAATGCTTTGATTTCTGGGAAGGGGTGTCCTGGAATAATTGGTACTAGAGGTCACGATTTCAAATCTTGCTATATGATGGGTTCTTCCTTGGGTCCTAGGCATAGTGACAGCTTTAGTGTACCGGGCTTGACCCCTTACTATTTTCTCAAATAAGCATATAGTTACACTCTTTTAGGAAACATTGTGGGATAAAATGATTGGTGTTATTATATACTCCCTCCGTCTCAAGATAATTGAATTTATGAACCTTTTTTCAAGGTTCAAA
>JAABOM020000103.1:25599900-25619251 GCA_011800125.2 Solanum clarkiae | reverse complement strand
GTTTCAATTTATGTTGCACGTAGATAATTTTGAGAGTCAATCGAAATTTGTATTTATTTTATAAATATTTTAAATGGTTAACAATTGAAGCAACTGGAAAAATGATTTATTAGAGATACCACTGTAAAATTATGTCATTGAAGTAGACACGTCAATCGACAGCCTGCCTTTGAAAAACATGATTTATTCAGAATAATATTATAAATTCATAGTTGAAATAGCTAAAGAAAATAATTAATAAAAACGATGTAGTAAAATCAAGCAGCTAAAGCAGACATGTTAAGCGATAGTTGCTTTTAAGAAAAAATAATTAATTAAAAACAATATTATAAATTAATTAATAAAAAAATAATAAAATTAAATAACTGAAACTGACACGTCAATCTGCAGCTAAAGCAGACAAATAGCTAAAACAAACATATCGATTATGACGTGCTAAAGGCATGCCTACTTCAACACTTTCTATATAGTAGTAAAAGTCATAAGTTGTAAATTAAATATTATATTGATTTTATATATAAATAAATTAGTTTATTAATTATTAAATATTTATAATAATTTATATAAAAATGAATAGATAAATAAGTTAATGGACTCTTAAAACAAACCTAAGAAGTCAAATTGTGGCCAAATTCTTCCTCAATAGATACTTATTTTTAATTCCACTTCTTTTATTCTTCCCTTTAATAATTCTAAATTCTTTTTTTATTCCATCTAATCCATTTTATGGTGTTGTTTTCTTAATCTAATCCATTTTATAATCCATATTACCAAAAATACCCTTAACTAAAATGACCAAACTACCCCTACATGACCTCTATATATTGTAGGAAGTGCCTAACAATTGACCCATATACCCACGTTATATCAAAATGAAGAACAGGACACGGGCCGGCAACTTGGACGATCTCGGTCAACCATTTTCTCAGTCTTAATCTTTGTCGTCTTCTTCACAAAGTCCCAAAAAGAAAATTCCAACAAGAAAAAGACTGCCAAAATGTGGAAACCAGAATCAGGTTTTATGTATTTTCCTCATTCCTCAGAAAACCCATGAGTTTTCACCGGAAAAAATGACTAATATCTGCCGGAAAATAGTTCAAGTCAACATTAAGTGGAAGATATTTGATAAAGCTTCAGTATTTAGGGAGTTTTTTCGTTTTATTTGGGAAAGGATCATTGTTTGCTCAACTGGCCGGAAACCGGCGAGGTACCGGCGTTTGTCTCGAAGAGGTTCACCGTCTCCGGCGTCCATGGAGGAAGTTGAAGAGTATGGGGTTGGTGGTGGGGAAGGTGACCCTTTGACTGCAACTTGTAGTGGGTATGATAGTGATTCAGATTTAGTTACTTTGAAGATCAGTATTTTGGGTGATTGCCAGATTGGTAAAACAAGTTTTGTGGTAAGTTTGATATAAATCTCTTTCTAGATTATGTTATTTTGTTATGAGTTTTGAATTCTAAAAAAAACGTGAACGCAAAGGTGAAGCTTTAGCTCCGTCTCTAGTGGTGTCCGGACCAATTTATGAACATATGAGCAATGTCGGAGCTAAGATTCAGTATAGTGGCTCAAAATACGAAAAAGTAAATAGAGGAATGAGTTAAAGGGATTCAACATCTATCTACTATACGTACGTAAAAGAATGATTTTTAACCATGTATGAACAATGTAAGTTTTTGTTGAGTGGGTCTTGGATGAGCACTTTGGCTCTGCCCTACTTGGCTATGCCCCTAATATCGAGGACAGTATCAAGGTTGTTCATACTTTTAAAAAATCGATGGGTGATTTTTGTATCAAGGGTGTTTAATCATTGATATATATATATTCAAAAAAGTTTTTCGACGAAGGTGTTCATCTAACCATCCTTGGGCGAATGTAGCTCCGCTCCTGATCGAGGAGCTGACGAGCCTAGGTAGGTTGATCAGACCCTCCAAAAATGTTTGCCATACCTGTATTGGATCAACAATACTATTCACCAAGACTTGGGATGAATTTGTTTTTTCTAGTGAGATTTGAATTATAATCTCCGCCTTTTTCCATTTTATTGATCACGAGTTCACACCCTTGATTGCCGAGTTAGCAAATAGTTTGATTTTTCTTAACATTCTATTGGTAAATTTTTTTTATTTTCTTTTTCAGATTAAGTATGTAGGTGATGAACAAGAAAAGAGGAGCTTGCAGATGAAGGGATTGAATTTGATGGATAAAACATTAATTGTACGAGGTGCAAGAATTGCGTTTAGAATATGGGATGTAGGAGGTATCTTCATTAATTTTCTTCCTTAATCTGGAAAACTAATTATGTTTAGGCCATTTTTAAGGTAGTTACTGTAGCTTGATCAATGCAGTTAGTAATTTAGTTTTGAATTTTTGATCTTTTGGTTTATAGGTGATCGTAGCTCATTTGATCAGATTCCAATTGCTTGTAAAGATGCTGTTGCCATTCTCTTTATGTTTGACCTCACAAGTCGGAGTACATTGAACAAGTACGTCACCTTTATCTGATACTATCAAAAAACGAGTGCATAAAACTTGCTTTTGGGGATGATTTTTTTGAGATGAGGGTCTTTCAGAAGCAACCTCTCTATCTCTATGGGGTAGTGGTAAGGTCTACGTACATTTTTCCCTCCTCAGACCCCACTTGTGGAATTTTCACTGAGAATGTTGTTGTCGTTGTTGTTGTTTAGTGCATAAAACTTGAACCCTGTAATTAAAAGCTTTTATTTTTCTTTCTTTTGCATTTGTAGTGTGATAAGTTGGTATAGTGAAGCAAGAAAGTGGAATCAGGTGAGAAACTTAACTTCTCTTTCACTTTGATGTTGTTTTCTTGAAAAAAAGGAGTTAACTTTAGAACCAAGAATCATCTTTACTTATTAACAAAGTTGGATAAGACTTTCACTGGCCAGTAGCAATTCATTTCACCAAACAAAAGAAAAAGTAGTACTAACATTAACATTAACTACAGTGGTTGTGATTTATTGGTATATTGAAGTAAAGTTTTGAAAGTGAATTGAGTAATGACAGTAGTTGGAACTACTTTCACTCCTTTGGATAAAAAGTAGCAAATGCCAATAAGTAAAGCAGTACTTTAGTTACTTTTTGTTCTGGAAGATGATAACTTTGTCAGTTGGTTCATTAGATTTGAATGATTGAAGCTTAATGATCGGAACATGCCGTTATTAGCTTAAACTTTCAACAAGAACGAATAGAATGACAGCATAATGAAGTGGGGTTGAGAGCCATGAGGTCCCGAGTTCAATCCCAGTAGAGGCAATAACACTAGGTGATTTCTTTTCATATGTGATATGTACAAGCTTTGGCAGACATGTTGTCATGTACCTGTATTGGTGGGAGATAGTATGTAGTCTTGAAATCAGTTGGGGTGCCCACAAGGTGGTCCAGACACCACGGCTATTAAAAGAAAATCGATTGAGTAACAACCATGATGATCATTACAATTAAGTTCAGTTCTTACCAATGAAAACCGATTTAATATGTATTGGTAAAGATTACATTGATAATGATGGATGGAACATTTATATACATGATTTGTAGAATCAAATCTTATCTTATCTTGCTCTTCTATAATTGACAATTACAGACTGCTATTCCAATACTAATTGGGACCAAATTTGATGATTTTGCCCAGCTTCCACCAGACATTCAATGGTCTGTAGTGACACAGGTACAATTCTGATCTATACAATATGTTTATCGTATTTACATATTATCATGTGTTTTTTGTTATTAGTCGTTCTTTTTTTTCGTTTTCCTTTCCCTTCCCCTTTTTCTCCATTTCTAGTTTATTCCGTAGTTTTTGAGATGAGTATTCCCAGGAAACAGTCTCTATTCCTTTGTGAGGTAGTGGTAAGGTGGTTTGTATACATTTTTACCCTCCCCAGAACCCACTTGTGGGATTCTACTGGGTATGTTATTGTTGTTGATAATATACTTAAACGTTTGAAGTCTTATAACTGCAGAGGCTTTTACAGGCAAAACTTACACATGAAACTAATAAAACACGCGCCTTTACACCTTTTACAACTAATCGTGATTGTATGTAATCACCTTAATCTATACTCAACTCTGGCAAACTAATGAGTTCTCTGCAACGAGTACGCCTTTATTCCTCGTGTTTGTACACTTTTACTTTGTCCAAGTAAGAAAACAATGTTATCCTAACAAGTTTGTCAAATATTCGTCTTCTCCATAAATGAAGGTGGGTGACCCCCACACATACTGGCTTGAATAAGAAGTCTGAAAAAGATTGGGATAGTTTTCGCGTTGTCAACAGAACTTCCCTGCTTTAATTACAAGCTTTGTTTACAAAAGAACATTTAAAAAATTATAAATGAAGACGACGAAAGGGACTAGTCCTTTGGGTTATTTATAGTCATCCTCCAGCCCCCTACCACAGGGACCACCAACCCCCAACAGACCAAGAAAATAAATGGTAGTAGGTGAGATATATATAACAGAATTAGAATATAGAGCAAGTTCAACTGACCCCCACTGAATCAGCTCGTAAGACGAGACTTGTTCTGAACATACTGATTTGCATTCTGTCATCGCGTATTGTACTGAATTAAGTATGTAGGACATTGTTGAGAATTGTTCGAAATGGTGTTGTGCAGGCAAGGGCATATGCAAAGGCAATGAAAGCAACTTTATTCTTCTCAAGTGCAACACATAACATCAATGTGAATAAGATCTTTAAGTTCATTATGGCAAAACTCTTTAACTTGCCTTGGACTGTCAGGAGGAATCTTACTATTGGTGAACCAATTATCGACTTCTAGTTCTTCCTGACCAGGAGGTCACGGGTTCAACCTTTGAAAACAGTCTCCGGCAGAAATGCTAGATAAGGCTACGTACAATACTCTTGTGGTCGAGCTTGCCCTAATTCTTCCTTCTACTGTCACATTTCTGCTGTATATAAGGTTGTTGGGGGTGGGGTGGGGGGGTGGAGGGGGGTTAGTGAATTCCTTAACATGTAATATTGCATTTCCTTTTCACCATTTTTTTTTCCTCTTGTAAAAGGTTAAAGGGTTCTTGTATATTTGGGGTGTTGGAAGCTGAAGGTAATACAGATACTTGGTAGAATTTGAAGAAAAGCTAAAGAATCTTGGTGTTTTTTAAACTAACATATGATTGAATAGACACTAATTCAAAATTTTTAAAAAGTTCAAATAAAGTAGAACATTGCAAAATAAAAGAAACAAAAGCACAATAAATTTTAAAAAGTTCATCGGAGCAAGGTAAACGTAGGAAGAACTTAAATACTATATGAGAAGACAAGTTGAATTTAAGGGGTTAAGATTAATATTTTCCTCCGATCGCTCCATTTTTTATTTTATAATTTTTACCTATTTATTTCTTTATTTTGAACTCCTGTCGCAGAAATTCTGACTCTACCATTGATTATATACAACAACAACAATAACATTACCCCAATGCCTCAAAGGCTCTCGTCCATTGTGGGGTAAGGAGGGGTCGGATGTACGCAACCTGATCCCTATGTTTAAAAACATAGCGCGACTGTTTCAGAATGACCTATGAGCGTCCTACCATTGATTATATGTCACCGTCAAAAGATTTTTCTTCATTATATAAAGTGTGATTAAGCTTTGGATTTGATATTAAAATTGCATTATATTTCTCTTCTCAAAATTCATCCATGCTATTTTAATTAGTGAATATTAGTTAAACGAGACATTACTATCTAATAAATGTGAAGAGTACTCAACTGAGTGTTAGTATGTCTACTTTAACTGTGTACTTCATCGAGTTGCTTCGTTTAATAGCTAAAGTATGATATTTCATATCAAAGATCTCTATTTTGAATTTAGTCACAACATTTTTTCGACACCTGAAATCATGAATCCCACATTTATTTATTTAATTAAGATTTGCCAAATCATAGGGTCCCCATATTTTTTTTTGACTCCATTTGTGTAATTTGCACTCTTTTGTTCCAATATTATAAATCATAATATGAAATATTATGCTGTAGACATACAATTCTTAAAAGTATGTTATATATTTACAAATTATGTTGAGTATATTATAAATCACAATAATTAATAATTTAAGATATTTAATTATATATTTTAAAAAATGATATTAAAAGTACTATAAAGTATAATAACTAACAATTTAAATTATTTATAAAAATATAAAAGATTTAGTTGACTCGACAAGATAATATAAACCACAATACTTAATAAATGTAAATACTTTAAAATCATATGATAAATTTGCTTTGACTCTCTAATTTCATATGTGTCACTTATATTAGAAACATATTATATTAATTGCAAATGACATAAAAATATCATAAATTATAATAAATTAACCATTGAAATATTCATGGTCATATAAAAAATTTGGTTTACTATATTAATTTCAGCTCTGCCTCATTAAATAGGACAATAAAAATATTATGTATTATTTAAAAATGACGTATAACACTGTCCAAATTCCATCCCCATCATGTAAATCAAATACTCTCTCCGTCTCAAAATAATTGAATTTTTGAGGCTTTTTTAAGGTTCAAAATAGTTAAATTTTTCAAAGTTCAAGATAAATGTTTGAAACTTTTTCCATATTTGCCCTTTCATTTATTGAACTTTTATATTTTCTAGGAAATAATTACATTGTATATTTATGATTTTACAAAGGATAATAGTGGAAAGTATGGTGTAAAGTTTGTCTTTGAATGTTTTTCTTAATATGTGTGCATTATCTCACAAATTCAGTTATTATGGGACAGAGGGAGCATTATATTTATGTTGCTTATCTTTTGATAAAGTATATTTATATTGTTATCTTGAAAGTTCAGTATTCTTGTTACTTTTGTTAGATATTAACTCAAAACACATGGTCTCCATTTATTTTTCTCTCAATTGTTAAGTAACCTAGATGATTCCTTGGTGATTTGCCAATAAAGCAAGGGTTTTTGATGGCTTTATCTAACCATAAAGTATTTGATATGCTGCTGCTGGTTAAAATGGCAGTGAAAAACCAACAAAAAGACCATTTGTTCCGGAAAAATTGGAACTTGTCTGAGACTATAATAATTCGGAAACAACATCTCTATCTCTATAAGTTAGTGATAAGGTCTGCGTACATTTTACCCTCCCAGACACCATTTATGGGAGTTGTGTTACATTGTGGGACTGCAAAAGGACTTGGTTAGAATTTTACCAGGAACGTATAAGAGATTAACTTTCTTGGATGCCTGCCATTGGTGATATCATGGAAGAATAGTTGAATTACAATTGTGTTATGGCACCATAAGAATATCCAATTATAACATCGATTGTTACTACTTGTTAGACCAAGAAATTAATTTGATCTGTTTTTTTAACTTTGTTAGGGAGGGGTTCTACTAGGTCCATCTGCTCTAGGCCGAAACCAGAAGTATCTGCACGCTATATTTCCACCGAGGAGCCTTACTGTGCTAGACACCTTAGCCAATTTCGGACTTCTCTTCTTTCTTTTCCTCGTTGGACTTGAGTTAGATCCAAAATCCCTTCGTCGGACTGGAAAGAAAGCTCTAAGCATTGCTCTTGCAGGAATCACTCTCCCTTTTGCATTAGGAATCGGGACATCCTTTGTTCTCCGGGCAACTATTTCTCAAGGAGTTAACCGAGCCCCTTTTCTGGTCTTCATGGGAGTAGCACTTTCTATCACTGCCTTCCCTGTTTTGGCTCGTATCTTGGCTGAGCTCAAGCTTTTAACAACAGATGTTGGTCGAATGGCCATGTCTGCTGCAGCAGTCAATGATGTGGCTGCATGGATTCTACTCGCTCTAGCTATCGCCCTCTCAGGTGTTGGTCGTTCTCCTGTTATTTCGTTGTGGGTACTTTTGTGTGGGACTGGTTTCGTGTTACTCTGCACACTCATTGCTCCTCGTATATTCAAATGGATGGCTAGACGTTGTTCTGAGGGTGAGCCGGTGGACGAAAAATATGTGTGCTTTACACTGGCAGCTGTTTTGGCTGCAGGATTTGTGACTGACGTGATTGGTATACATGCCTTGTTTGGGGCTTTTGTACTTGGAGTTCTTGTCCCAAAGGAAGGGCCTTTCGCGGGAGCTTTGGTGGAAAAAGTTGAAGATCTCGTGTCTGGTCTATTTCTTCCTCTGTACTTTGTATCTAGTGGATTGAAAACGAACGTAGCCACCATTCAAGGGGCTCAATCATGGGGTCTTCTTGTTCTTGTCATATTTACGGCATGTTTTGGGAAGATTGTTGGCACTATTGTGGTGTCACTACTGTGCAAATTGCCCATCCAAGAGGCTGTAACGCTCGGTTTCTTGATGAACACTAAAGGTTTGGTGGAGCTCATTGTTCTCAACATTGGCAAAGATAGAGGAGTAAGTTCGATTTGATTGTACATTTTGGATTTACTTATAGTTTCGTAGCATTGTTTTTTGACTGATGCTCGGTTTTGCAGGTACTTAATGATCAGACATTTGCCATCATGGTGTTGATGGCTCTCTTTACGACATTCATCACGACGCCTATAGTGATATCAGTTTATAAGCCCGCAAAACTGGCTGTGACAGCATACAAACACAGAACTATAGAGAGGAAAAACACGAGTAAACAGCTCCGAATCTTGGCCTGCTTCCACAGCACAAGGAACATTCCCGCAATGTTGAATCTCATTGAGGTTTCTCGGGGTACAGAGAAGAGGGAAGGACTTCGTGTGTATGCAATGCACCTCATGGAGCTTTCAGAGAGATCCTCTGCAATTCTGATGGTCCACAAGGCTAAAAAGAATGGACTGCCCTTTTGGAACACCGAACAGGTGCAAGACTCGAATCAAATTGTTGTAGCTTTCGAGACATTCTCGAATCTCAGTAAGGTGTCTATTCGACCTACTACTGCAATCTCTCCAATGAACAGCATGCACGAGGACATAATCGCTAGTGCTGAGAGAAAAAGGGTTGCAATGATAATTCTCCCTTTCCATAAGCACCCGAGACTCGATGGACATTTGGAAACAACCCGAGGCGAACTTAGGCATGTGAACAGGAGAGTTCTTCAGCATGCACCATGTTCCGTTGGCATATTAGTAGACCGTGGTCTCGGTGGATCTTCTCATGTATCTGCAAGTAACATTGACTTTTCAGTGACTGCCTTGTTCTTCGGTGGCCATGATGATAGTGAAGCACTTGCTTATGGTGTACGCATAGCTGAGCACCCTGGCATTAGTTTGGTTGTGGTTCGGTTCATAGTAGACCCTGAGGTCACCGGGACAAGTATCAAGGTAGAAATGAATAACAACACTAGCCCCGAGGCTCGTTCTGATGATGAAGAGTTCCTTGCTGATGTGAAGGAGAAATCCTCAATAGATGGATCGATCAAATACGAGGAGAGGATCGTGAGAGATGCTCGAGGGACTATGCAAGCAATCCGCGAGTACAATCGTTGCAATCTGTTTCTGGTTGGCAGAATGCCTGAGGGACAAGTAGCTGTAGGACTGGATAAAAAAAGTGACTGCCCTGAATTAGGATCTTTGGGAAACTTATTGACATCACCAGAATTTTCAACTACAGCATCGGTGTTGGTGGTGCAGCAGTATCGCAGCCAGTTACCTGAAGAATCTCTGAGTTCTTTGCAGGACGGAGAGTCATCAGATGGCGAATGTGATTCAGAATAAACGTCGATTGCTAGCTTTTTCTGGTATTCAATGTACCGTACCAGATCAAGAATAAATTATCAACTAAGAGAGTGACATTACTAGTACTCTTAATACATTGACATTTCTTCTCTTATTATAAAACTAAAATGGCATTTGCATTGATATTTATTGATTTTCAACCTTTTCGCTGTGGCAACACAATGATATTTACACCATCATGTCACTTACTATCGCGGGCTAAACAATGCGATAGAATGTACACTAGACATAAAGCTTATATTTGAGTTGCTTCGTCTAGCAGCACAATGCTTGTATTACTTTCCCACGACCATGCATTTCATATTCTTCTAAAGTTCCCTTCAAGAAATATATAGGCCCAACTTTGTTTCACTTGTTGGCCCAATCTATTGTAAAACTTTGAAGCCAGGTTCTCTTACCAATTCTGGGCCATAGGTTATACTTCTTCTTAGGAAAAATTACGTGGATAAGTAAATATATACTAATTAGTTAGCTAACATAGCTATAGTTTGATTTAATTACGGCTTACGACAAGCATCTAGCTATAATAACGGTTTGAATTTTATATAATTCGTGTGATTTATACAAATTTATACGCGATTATAAAAATTGTGCACGAATCAAATTGTATAGCGAAATATGCGAACACTGTGAATTGTATAGCAAACTATATAAACATTGTGCACGAATTGTATAGCGAAATATACAATCATTATAAAAAATGTGAATTGTATAGAGAATTATACAAACATTGCCATAACTATAGTTACAAATTTTAATTACCCAAACTATGACTATGAAACATAATTAAGATATTTTTAAATGGCGATATCCAAAAATTTCTCCCCTCCTCGCTATTCAAGATTCCTAGAATGAATATGGGAAAAGGACCAATGGAACATTCCAACTTAATAACCAAGTAGAGGTTAGATCACACAAGTTTTAGTTTTTTTTTCCTATGCTCAACCATACAAATAAAATATTAGACTATCATCTAACGATTATAATAATTTATAGAACTTAAGGGCCTTTTTCTCATAAGATTCTCAGTTTACTCAAAATGGATATTTGCTCCATGTTCGTGTCATGTAGGGTCTATAAACAGCGATATTTTGAACCCAAATTAAAGGCTCTAATAATTCAGATTCACATTAGATAGGACCTATAAAAAAATACATAAATTTTTTCATTCTCAAATCTCGAACTTGAAAACCACAACTATAAAAATAAAAAATGATGAACGAAGAGGGAATATGCCATTCCTAAAATCTTAGTTTAGCATAAAAAATTAAAGTGGTAGGTAATAAACACCCCCATTGTTTTAAAAAATTTGTGTAATAATAAAAATTTATCTTATTTGTTGAATGAGTACATATATTATTACTACATCTATAAGACTTTTCAAGTATAAAAACACTAAATAAAACAAGTCGGACTGTGAATTGTATTAGACATGATTAAAAAAAGGTGGTCTTGCAATTAACTTAATTAACTTTGTCTTTCATAAAAATAATCTCCGATGGAGCCAAAGATTCACTATTTTTTGACTTTGGGGTGTGATAGAATAAAGCAAAATAACTCTTTAAACTGTCTGCGCTTCTTTCAATTGTGAAGTAGCAGTTAGTCAATGCAGCTTTCGATGCTCATCATGGGTCATCCGGAAACAGTCGCGCTATGTCTTTAAACATAGGGATCAGGCTGCGTACATCCTACCTCCCTTATCCCGCAATGGGCGAGAGCCTTAGGGTAATGTTGATGTTGATGTTTCATAAAAACAAACAAATAAGAATTTTCTCCAAGAATTGGATTAAGCTACTAAAGATTCTTATTTGAACTATGTATAAAATAAATCACTTAAATCTCTCTACAATTAAACCATGGAGAAATCTCATTATTATTTCACCATCTTTTTTATTATTATACTCACTTCTTTTTTTCTCATAGCCAATTCAAAAAGCCAAAACCCTGAAAAACCCTGCAAACGACTCGTTCTCTATTATCACGACATCCTTTTCAACATAACAAATGCTGCAAACGCTACGTCTGCAAATGTCTCAAACCCTGTCCTAGGAGATTTCAATTTCGGGATGTTAGTAGTTTTCGATGACCCAATAACAGAAGACCAAAATTTGATGTCAACAGCTGTTGCGCGAGCTCAAGGGTTTTATTTATATAACATGAAGAGTAAGTATAATGCATGGTTTGCTTATACTTTGGTGTTTAATTCAAGTGAATATTGTGGTACTTTAAATATTATGGGGGCAGATATTATACAACAAAAGACTAGGGACCTTAGTATTGTTGGAGGGACAGGAGATTTTTTTATGGCTAGAGGGATTGTAACATTTAGTACTGATGCTGTTGAAGGATTGGGGTATTTTCGTCTCAAAATGGATATTAAGTTGTATGAATGTTAATTAGATATTATTTTCTTAAGAATGTTGTACTCTCCAATGTTCTATTTCATGTGACACAGTTTGACTTGATACAATGTTAAAGGAAAAAAATGAAGACTTTTGAATTTTGTGGTCCGAAACGATCTTTGGATATTTGTATGGTTGTAAACAAGTCTTACCTACGGATGATCCATTTTAAAGTCGTGAGGGCATAGGCCCAAAGCGGACAATATTAGTACCTCATTGACTTGTTACATTAGAAAGGAAAGGTTGGCACATAATATGGAACAAAGAAAGTAATTTTTTTTTTTGGTATAATTGATACGAGGGAAAATAAAAAATTTAGTCTCTTAATTACTACTCCCCCATTTCAAAAAGAATGATTTAGTTTGACTTGATATGGAGCTTAAGAGAATAAATAAGACTTTTCGATCTTGTTGTTATAAATTAAAGTTACGTCAAATGTACCAAAATACCTTTTAATCCAGTAGTCCTAAATATGTCAAGTGGAAAGTTAAAACTAAATTTTACCAAAAAAATATTCTTTTTTAAACAGATCAAAAAAGAAAAATAGATCATTATTTTTTCAATGAAGAAAGTTGTAAATTATGATTTTAATTATCGATTGTGATATTTGACTAAGAATATTGAACTTTCTACTTGTGATTCTCTTTTCTAATAATCTATCGAATTATCAACCATTACAAAACAATTATCTGAATATAATATAATTTCTACCTGCTAAAAGGATTTTACAAAAAATATGTATTTTGTGAACCGAATATTCAATATGCTTAGTTATATATCATAAAGATCAAAATAAAAATTTATTAATAATTGAGGGACCAAAAATATTTATCTATCTCATATTGTTACAAGGGTGTGCTGATTTTTCAAGCATGGAATCATCATCTCTATTAATTTCTTTAAGTTACCCACAAATTTAAGGTGAATTTTTACTCAAAAAATTTAAGTTGACCAATTTTTTGTTTTTTTTTTAAGTTGACCAATTTTTTTTTTTTTACCCAAATAAATATTCAATAACTCTTAGAAAAATGGTTGGTGAAATTTACAAGACACAAGTTGGCAGGCTCACCTAATTATGTTAATAAAATATCTTGTTTTATTATTGGTTTGATGAAATCTAACGCTATCTATGATTTTATAATTATTAATTAATTAGTTAAAATGTGGTTAGCATTTTGATTCTCATTTTTAACTAATTTTATATTGATTTTATCTTCAGATTGAAGCTTTCATAATTAATAGATTTGGATACCTAATTTTTACTAGCTTTGTGCTACTTCTTTCCTTTTCAAAAGTAGTTACCAATTAGGAGAAATTTAAAGATTTGATGCTCCAAATTCGTGTTTATATACTATTTATATATAGTTAAAATAATATTTTTTGTGTCTGTATGTATATATATATAATAGATGCTGGATTCCCTTCAATTAATTTAAATATCTATTTTTACAAACTTTGAACTCTTTGATAAAAATTATGACTCTGTCACTGATTATTTTATTTTCATTTCAAGTCAAACAATGAATGAACATGAAAAATTGATGGATGTTGAGACTTTTAGATATCATAACCAAACATATTTTACTGTGTTTGGAAAAAGGGTGGAACTAGAATAAATAATTTTATAGATTATTATTATGTCTACACATTTTGTAGACTTATCTTTTCCTTTTAAAAGTGGGAAAATAAAATGGGGATATAAAGATCAGTGTATATTTCATGTATAGTTAAATTATATTCAGTTTTTAAGTATATTACATAATGTATATTTAATGCATAGCTCATATATAAATAATTTATATTCTATGATCACTTTAGGACTTTTTACAAGGTAATTTATATAGTTACTATATATTTTTTTAATAATTTTTAGCTGTTTTATATAAATAAAATTTGACTATATTTATTGTAAATTAATTAATTTATTAATTGCATATATTTGAAAGACACATATGTTGTTGTTGATTAAAGCATGGTCCATTTATAATCACAGGAGAATCTAGTGTAATTAAAGGTGTCAAATAATTTGATTGAACTAAAGTTGAGCAAATTAAAATGAACTAAATTAACAAACAGGTAGGTCAGTTGAAACGGACTAAAATGCGGGTCATAATTCAATCCAATCTGTTTCATTCTTATCAAAATTTAATAGTTTCTTTTAATATTATTTTAGTACTTAAAACCATTTTTTTTCTTTATTGTGTTTAGACATAACATGTTAAATTTTTAAAAATATTTTGACAAAATTTCTATAGATCGATATGGCTACATATTAATCAGCCCAATTTTTTATGGACTGAAATGGATTGTACTAAAAATAAGCTAAACTAATAAATGAGTGATGTTTTCATGGTCTAATTTTGTCAGCTCTAATTGTAATATATGAATTCTTATTTTTCGTACAGATCTTATATAAAACGACAATAACAACATATCCAGCAGAATCTCACAAGTGAAGTCTGAAGAGGATAAAATATACGTAGACCTTACCACTACCCCATAAAAATTAAAAAAAAAAGACTAAAAAACCCTCATCTATATACAAATCTTATATATGTATTAAAATAGTTCCACTAAAATACATAAATTTTAAATTCTCAATTTATTGGTTAGTTTGTTGCTACCAAGAAAGATTCTACTAACATAGACTTGAAGATAGGGAAATAAAACAATATCCAATAAATTTGAATTTATCTTAGTTTTTACTTCTTGTAACGTGGAAATATTATATCCCTTAAAAGCCAAGATTTTAAATTTTTTTGGTCCCATATTCCCTATCACATGACAACCAATTAGATCCAAGAAATAACAAAAAAAAAAACTTATATAAAGAGACAAGATTAAAAAACAAAAAATTCAATTCACATCCTTTTTTTTTTTTCAAAAATGGCATCCAAGAATTCAAATTCCATAGCCATTTCATTTTTTTTCCTTCTTCTTATGATTAACTTCACTATAGTCGTATCGTTGAATAAAATTCGCGCACATCGACCATGTAAAACCCTAATTTTTTACTTCCATGACATAATTTACAATGGTGAAAATGCCAAAAATGCAACATCAGCTATCGTAGGAGCTCCAGCATGGGGTAATTTTACAAAATTGGCTGGACAAAATCATTTTGGAGATTTAGTTGTATTTGATGATCCAATAACTTTGGATAATAATATTAATTCAAAGCCAATTGGAAGAGCACAAGGTTTATATGTTTATGATAAAAAAGAAATATTTACTGCATGGTTAGGGTTTTCGTTTGTTTTTAATTCAACTCAACATAAAGGGAGTATTAATTTTGCTGGAGCTGATCCATTGATGAATAAAACTAGGGATATTTCAGTAATTGGAGGTACTGGTGATTTCTTCATGGCTAGAGGAATTGCTACTATCATGACAGATGCATTTGAGGGTGAAGTTTATTTTCGACTACGCGTCGATGTCAAACTTTACGAGTGCTGGTAATAATATCTGACGTTGTTGTTGTTATTATTATTTGTTTGTTTTGGTGAATGTGGTGGGAATTAGGTGAGGAGGTTTATTGATTGTTATGTTACTTTGTTTAGTTTGTGTTGAAGGATTTATTGTTGGTTAAAGATTCGAAGAATCATATCCAATAAATCCAATTTGAATTTGATGTAATTGTTCGGTATTATCTGAAATTTATTGACTTGACTAGTTTAAATTTAAATAGCGTAATTAAATATGAAAATTACATTTCATTTTACTAATTTGTTTTATTTTTTTTTTTATCAGCTAACTTAAACTTGATACCTTTAATTTAAAAGTGAAAATATCGCATTCATTTCATCGACTATCACGTTAGAATCTTCTTTTCTTGTTTACTTTATTTCTTCTTTAATTTTCACCACTTTAATCCAATCTTAGACATGCATATGTAACCAAAAAAATATAAATAAATAAAATAAATCCCAAAATCCTGCTTAAATTTCTGATTAATTTGAAGTTCAACCTTGTTGTTAATTAATCAGAAAAGATTGGTATTCTAATTTATACGTTACTACCTACGTCTCATTTTGTATGTCACTGTTTAACTTGGCATCGTGTTTTAAGAAAATGAAAAGACTTTTGAAACTTGTGAATCTAAAATCATTTATATATACTTGTGTGATTAAAAATCATTTTATTAAGTGTAAAAAGAGAATTTTATGACGGAATAAAAAGAAAAATGTGTTATTTATGTGACACCCTTTGACAAAAAGAAAGAATTTTAAAACTTGTGGTCTAATATCATTATTAGATATTTGTGTGACCAAGAATTATTTTATCAAGGATAAAAAAGAATTTTAACGATAAATTATTTTTAATTAAAGTATAATAATATTATTTTTGGGACAAACTAAAAAAAATGACGAAGTAGTAGCTTTAAGTTTTTGTTATTAGTAGTAACTTTTTTGTTCCCAGTACTAGGACTGTCTGGTCAACTGTTTCTTTGAGAAATAATAATTAAGGAATCTAATTTGATAATGTTCATTAGTTGACATCTTAACAGATTAAGACATTTTATGATAGTGATTAGTTGTACGTTATGATTCAAAACTATCAAATCAATTACTGATACTTATATCAAGATAGATTATCTACATCATGCGCTTGTTCAACTCTTTTTCATATTTTGTATGAATACAAAATATTTTATATATTAAATTACTTGTAATAAAATACATCAATACTGTACTTGATATTAAAAACATTCTCGAAAAAAATATCCTCTCCTAACGCAACGAATTTGTGGAAATAATAGCTGTCATCAATAAGAATCATCTTGACTTTGTTAATTTCTTCTTCCACATGTACTAATAATAATAATAATAATATGAATCATGATCAAATAAACCACCACATGTTAAGTAATAATAATCAAATAAAGCAATTGTTTATTTATATCCACTAGTTGTTAAAATTTAGCTATTAGTTATTAGTTGAAAGCAGGTTTATATATATATATTATCTTTAAAATTATAAAATCTCACATTTTCATGAAGCGCACTTACAAATATCCTTCAATAACTAGTTGATAATTGAGTAAATTTTATAAATGGCAAATATATAAACCCTAATTATGCTACATTACTATAGTTTGAGTAATTACATTTCGTAATTATATATAATTATAGCAGCGTTTGTATAATTCACGTAATATTTGTGTAATTCATGCATAATGTTTGTGTAATTCGCTATACAATTTACAGTGTTTGTATATTTCGGTATATAATTTGTAATTACAGCTAGATATTTGTCGCAGGTCATAATTAATTCAAACTATGACTATATTAACTAATTAACTAGTATATATTTATTAATTAATTAACTAATATATATTTGTTTATCCGCATAATTTTTCCTTTCATAAATATAACGAAAAAAATTTATATTAATAGCGTGGATATATATATAGCTTAATTAAACTCATTAACTAACCAAACCAAGAAATTTATATCACGTTGAGACATCATTATCCTAATTTTATAAGCATATAGTTGTCGTATAAGCCAAACAATTGATTAACTTAGGTACGTCTAAGTTTAATTAATTTTTAAAAAAAACACACACACACTACGTACTATATATATACACAAAGAGACTAAAAGAACCCAATCCATCTCATCACAAATAACATGTATTCCTCTATGTCATTATTCACAATTTTATGCTTTCCATTTCTTTTCCTCTCCATTTCCGCGATGAGTTACACTCATCGCACTCGCGATCCCTGTAAAGAAATGATATTTTATTTTCATGACATCGTCTACAATGGTGAAAATTACAAAAATGCCACTTCAGCTATTATTGGTGCACCAGATTGGGGCAATAGGACCATAATGTCAAGTCCTAACAATTTTGGGGACATGATTGTATTTGATGACCCTATTACCCTTGATAATAATTTACATTCACCTCCAATTGGAAGGGCACAAGGGATGTATTTTTATGATCAAAAAAATACTTTTAGTTCATGGCTGGGTTTTTCATTTGTGTTTAATAATACTGATTATAAAGGGAGTTTGAATTTTGCTGGACATGATCCATTGATGAACAAGACTAGGGATATTTCAGTAATTGGTGGAACTGGTGATTTCTTCATGACCAGAGGTATTGCAACTTTGAGTACTGATGCATTTGAAGGAAGTGTTTATTTTCGACTTCGTGTTCATGTTAAGTTGTACGAGTGTTGGAAATTACTATAGTTTCTGCTCGTGATGTTGACCGTAGCAAGAGCTTAGTGTACTGAATTGTCATTGTCTCGATGTATTTCATGAGTTGTATTTGTTTGGTCATTGATTCTGTTTCAGCCTCCAGTTTAATTCCAGTATGGAGGTTTCAATTTTATAATAAGCTTTTGGAGTGCATACATAATATGAAATATTTGTGAGCAAATTAATTTGCACTTTTTATGCTATGTTCGTTTTTAAGGGAAAATTCATGGGGTCTCTCTTTTTAGACATCGTTATTTAATTTGTACTCTATATTTTTTTTTCTTAAAAAAGGGTTGCAAGTTTATCTATTTCGAAGTGGAATCAAAATTTAAAATCATTCAGAGGAGAATGCTTGATGTCAACTTCTATTCTCTATTCCTATTCGAGTCTATCTTTCAGAGAGAACCTCGAATAAGGGGCCAGTGCTTTTCCTAGTGTAAGGGTCAATGCTAAGAAGGTAGCAAAAGCAGAATCCGAATCGACTGTGTGGGACGGAGTAAGAGCCCTTCTCACCTCCTATGAATCGTCCGGCGGAAAAAACTTTCTGAATGGAATAAAAGAACTTGATTCATTTTCAAGATTATTGAATATAACTTTAATAACGACTCAAAATTTGCCCACCCAAAGCATTAATAAGCTTACACTTCAGGCCCAATTCCCTATCTCTTTCAAAACTCAACAAAAGGCTGGCCCATGCATTTTTTGGGCCCATAGTTTATCAAATATTTAGCCAAAAATACAAAGGAAAAATTAGGCGATAAGCAAATAATATTAGTTAATCAATTAGCATAGCGATAGTTTAACTAGTTTACCTTTCGCCCCTAACATCTAGCGTTAATTACGCTTTTAGTTTGTATAATTCATTTTTTATAACTTTTGTATAATATAATTTGTATAATTGTTTTAAAGTTCAGATATTTGTGTTTGTATAAATTCATTATTTCGAGTTTATACAAAAAATAGTTCAATTATCAAATGTACCACAAATTATACAAACTCACCAGCGAATTGGTCAAAATATAATCACTTAAACTGTAACTATTTCGACT
>JAABOM020000103.1:25575228-25586520 GCA_011800125.2 Solanum clarkiae | reverse complement strand
ATGAAAGAGAGAGTATAATATGAGGAATCAAATCCTCACCAACAAGGTGAGAGTTCGGGTAATCAACCAAATGAGTTATCAAGATTCCCTGAAAAAGTTATATGTAGTTTGATCGTTTTGCAAAAAAATAATTATAATAATTAATCCATATATTGTTTTATTTTATATAAAGAATATATGGTGATTATTAATTAAATCACATACTATTATTCATTTTTTATTTCCTTTAAAAACTATTTTTGTTTGAACTTTTGATTCCATGAACTCATTTATGTTCTTCATGTAAAATTTTAGATTGTAGTTATTTTTTAAAGTAGTATTTAGCAAATATTTTTTTTTACATAAAATTTAAGAATTCATTAAAACAGTATTTATTTTTTTTTTTGAATAACTTAAAAGTTCATGAGAAAATAATTAAATCATGATTTAACATTTTGTAAGTTATTATAAACGTTAGATGATAATCTAATGCTTTTAATATAAGATTGAGATTAATATACTTACAAAATATTTAAAAATATTGATAAAGTCTAAAAAATAGAATTTCACATCGATAGTAAATAAGAAATTGTATCTCCTTATATAACATCGGACAAATATTAATTAATAAATTAGTTTTTAGAAATTAAATTAAATGTTCTTTTGATATCATATTTTCCATCGTAAAATTGCAAAGTAGTGTATTTTATATGTCTTTTTCTCAAAGAAACCGTTTTAAATTTGTCCCTCTCTATATTTGTTCTAAACTATATTATTATCATTACCTAGAAGTTTCTAACCAAAAAAAAATATATATAGAAAAAACATTATCGTTTTGTTTCGTATGATATTTGTGCTTCTTTTGCTGACAAATATTTTTTCATGTTGCAACTCAATTATTTATCATTTACGTATTAGCTTACGTAACGATGAAGCTCTTTTGCTGAGTAATTGGAGATAAAAAGTAGCGATTTAAAATTTTTAAAAAAATTTTATAGTAATTTTAAATTCATAAAAGAAAGAGAATTTAAATTTAAATTATTAAATTTTCATTTATTCAAGTTCTCTTTTAAATTAATGATTTTACTTTCATTTATATTGACAAGGGATGATATGTTGGAAAGTTAAAATAGAGACCACTGAGATTGATGAAATATATCAGTTGCTAGTGACTAAAATACATGTTGAACAATAATCTTATGAAAACTATTCCCTTAAGTATTTGAGGTTAATAAAATATATGCCCAAGATAGAACGATTTACTTATCAACGTATCAATATCTAAAATTACGGTACTAGTGAATCAGTCACTAGCAATAAAGGATACTAGAATAGAAATTTGGGGAAAAAAATCGTAAAAATAGTAGGAAAATTTTCTACGCATAGATAATCAAAGATGTTTTTTTGTGTCTTATCAGAAAGGTCACAACACTTTACAAAGTTACAATTTTTCAACAAAGATTATAACTTTTCAAAAAAGTTAACTCTTTCAAACTCAATATTTATAATTTTTTTCAAGTTTTACCACATAAATCTTTTCAAAATAGTTTGAAGAGTGAAAATTTTGGTTCAAGTTATATTACCAAGTATTTTTATTAAAATTAAAGTGGTATGAATGAGAAATAAAGGAGAAAATTTAAATAAAAGTTTGTCACTCGTTATTAAGTAAAGATATAAAGAATTATATATACAAGTATATATGTTTTAGTTTTAATGGATCGAAACAAAGACAAATGTAATTGTTTCAACTTAATTGATTGATAACTTATTTTGATGAGTCAAATCTCTTTAATTATAATCATGAACAATTATTTAAATTTATTATTCTCTTAAAAGACATTAAAATCTTCCTCAATCAATTATCATTCCTTAAACAAGCTATAATTTTAAAAAAATTTAATTAAAAATAAAAAAATATTTATCGCTCGATCGCAAAAAGGAGTTCGAAGAAACAGAGGAACACACGTATCTATACAGAGTTAGCAGCCACATACATTCATCACTATGTCCCTACGCACATATAAAAATACACACATGCGCCCCTTTTCTCTCTTTTTCCTCGTAATAATCTCCTCATTTTCTTTGGTTTTCCTCCCTTGAATTGCCGGCGGCACACAAACAGACACACCATAAAAAAGGAACCCTAGAACCTCTTTTCTCTCTGCGAAAAGATTTTGCACAAAATCCAATCTTTTTTAAGGTACTTTCTTGGATCTTTACTCTTTTCCTGAAACTGGGTATCTCTGATTTTAATGTTTTGCAGCTCTTTTTGGTGAAAGATTTGATTTTTATTTTGTGGGTGTTTGTGATTTTACTTGTATGTTTTCTTAATTGAGACATGTAATCACCAGTTTTTGATGAAAGCAAAAGATGGGGGATTGTGTTAAGGTTTTCTCAATTCCAGATCTAGTATATCTTTTGCTGTTTCTAGCTAGGTTCTATCTGGTGTTTGAGGTTTTAGCTAAGTTTGTACAAGATTTGTTTTTTTCAATTGTATGTTCATGTCTGTTTTTTTAATGGAGCCTTGAATTCACCATCTTTTTTATTTATTTATTATCTTCCAAGGTGGGTTCTTTCTGATGTGTAATGTTGTGCAAAACTTTTTTCCTGCAATATTTGGTATTTTTGTATGCTTATGATTGCTTGACTTGATGCTATGCTTTGTTAATTGAGCTCTCTGCAATACCTAGTGTATTCCCAAAAGTGGGGTCGGAGGGAGTGTGGTGTGTACGCAGCCTTACTCGGTTAGGTTGACAGTTCAGGAACCAGTTTCTTCAAAAGAAGAGGGTGGTAATTGTAGCTGAAGTTGAATAACTGAATTGAATTCCTGATGAAGAATTACTCGTTAATTTTTCTGTTTTTAGTTGGAAGCTGAGAGCTCTTAGATTTTCATATGTTGGGTGTTGAACATTTTTATTATATGTTGCAAACCCATACAGTACTTTCGTTGTAATTCCCTGTAACGAAGGAAATGGGTAGTGTGGTTGAATCTGTAATCATTGGATTGAGTTCTTGATGTATAGTTAAAAGCTAGCATATGTGTGAGATTTACTACTAGATTTATATTTTTAGCTGGATTAGACATCTTCTTAAAGTTGGATCTTGCGAAGTTGTTTTATGCTGCAAATTTTCCTTTTGATATTTGTTATAGTTGTATCTCATTAGGTGTAGTTTGGTTCATATCTGATTTATTGCTCCTTTTGTGCCTTCTCATAGGCCTTTATCAAGTCTCTTTATGCTGTCTTGTTTAGTCAGATAGGGGAAGCACAGAAAGAAATTGAGCATCAAGAGTTCTGTTCAGGTCTTTGAACTCAAAAAAATGGGATTCACTTAATGGATTAACAAAAAGGTACATTTAGTTTACGTTCATATGTATTTTTAGAATGATTGATCTTTTTCCGAGATTTCTACCAGATGATATAGATTTTTCTTGTTTATTCTTCACTTCTTAGTCAATACTTGTACTTGTGTTATTTCTGATGAAAAAAAAAAACTATCAATCTTTATATGGTCTGAACATTAATATGGTTAAAGGTGACATTTGTACGTTCTTAATTGTAATAAGGATATAAGATATAAGTGATTTCAATGAAAAATAGTGAATGGTAGAGAGGAACTTAAAAACAATATCTCCAGTCTCTCCAAGAATGAAACTGAAATATATTTGGAACAATCTGAAGATAATTTCTGGGACAAAATATCTCTTAGAGAACTAGACTGTTATCATTAAGAAAAAAGAATATTCTGGTGGGACGAAAGAAATTATTCAATCATCAAAATATAAGAGACGCCTTATAGTGAAAAGGAACCATTGTTTATTAACGCTACCTCTCTGTTCTTTTTTGTCCCTTTGATGTCTGGAGTTGGCTTAGTACAGGATACAATACTTAAGCAAAAATTCCCGTGACTATGTGTGGCTCAAAGAAGCAAACAACTAACTGAAATAGAATTTATGCTTATACCAACTGGATTTTATCATTTGATTTTTCCGTCACATCCTTGTTGAATTATAGACTTTCATATTTCCTGGTAATTAATTAATTAGACATAGGCTTGGGGAAAGAAAAACTTTTCCCAGCTGCATTGGAGTTCAGCTACTTAATCTCAAAGAAAGAAAAAGGTTTACCTCCAACTTCACTTATAAGAAGCATTTTAGGAACTGTTCAGAGATTTCGCCAAAATATATTGAGACAACATCGACTATATAGAGCTACAAATTTATTAGAGAGGTATTTTCAAAAATTTAAAAATTAGAGAAAAGAATCTTGCATTAACAGAGGGAATAGTTATTTTTAAAATAGCTTATTTCGGCGGAATAAATTGTTATGATCTCTTTGGTTCTGTTCTTCTCTTGATGTGATATCCTTTTTCTGCTGGAGAGACCTGGAGTTTGCTTATTATTATAACTTGATTTGGTGCAGGAAGTTGGTTTGTCATGATTTTGCATCAGAGATTTTGATTTCACACTAAGTTTTATATCATTGCTTCTGGTCATAAGTTGGAGTAAATTTTGGTTGCTAATGGATCGAAAGGATACTTCAGGATTCGTAAGTGGGGGTGGGATGTGCTCTTGTAGACACATCTAACCCTAGTTTAGATACTAACTTTTCTTAAGCCCGGAAGTCAGGCTGACTGTTCTTTTTTCAATTGAGACTTGGTTCAGATAGAAGTTTTTGTACCAGCTATTAGCTTATGGATCCCAGATTCTGCTTTGTGGGGTTTACGGTGAACCCTCAGTTAAATGGATTCAAGAATCTGGGCAAATCCATCGCAGTTGGTGGAGCTGGAGTTGAAGATGGTTATTGTGCTGATACCACCTTACGGCTAGATTCAATTGGTTCTTCCGTTCTGTCCAACCCTGCCCCAAAAGGAATTAAGCGGAAGTGGAGTGCAATTGATTTATCTAACGATCAGCAAATTGGTTCATCTTTGTGTCTACGGTTAGGACATTCGTCAAGCTCATCGGATAGCAAGGGGAGCTCAGGTGCTGCGTGCACTTCAATGTCTTCAGCCAGAGAAAATGATGAAGAGTCCTCGATGGACCTGGACTTGGACTTCAGTCTTCATCTTGGTAGTGAGAAGACTTCAAGCTCTAGAAGGTCTGCTCACGCTGAGTCCAAAAAACTTGCCAAAGGGCCTGCAGTTGATCTGGAACTAAGTCTTTCTAGTGGTGCGGCTGAATCTGATGTCACTACTGTGCATTTGCTCTCCACTTCACCACAAAGTATCATGAAGGCGCCTCAGGCGATAGCTGGAGCTTTTCACACTGATGAAGTATCAACAGCTTTACATTGGAAGACTAGCAACATTTTCCATCCATTACAAACTCCACAGGAGACCGAGGCTAATTACTTGTTGAACGATGCTGCAACAGAAATCAAGCAAGCTACAGTCTCCCCCGATCTGTCGTCAAGTATTATCACAAATTCAAAAAGCTCAGTCACCTGTACTTCCGGGTTAACAAAACAGCAGCAGCAGCGTAGCAGTAGTACTAAACAGTGTCAGTTCAACGGATGCATAAAAGGAGCAAGAGGTGCATCTGGTCTTTGCATTGCCCACGGTGGGGGCCGCAGGTGTCAAAAACCAGGCTGCCACAAGGGAGCCGAGGGTCGGACTGCATTTTGCAAAGCCCATGGGGGTGGTCGTCGGTGTGAATTCCTAGGTTGTACGAAGAGCGCAGAAGGACGCACCGACTTTTGCATTGCACATGGGGGTGGACGCCGTTGCAGTCAAGAAGGATGCACCCGTGCTGCCAGAGGGAAGTCTGGATTATGCATTCGACATGGTGGGGGCAAGAGATGCCAGCGAGAGGGCTGCACCAAAAGTGCAGAAGGACTCTCTGGCCTTTGCATTTCACATGGAGGTGGCCGGCGCTGTCAGTACCCCCAGTGCACTAAAGGAGCCCAAGGAAGTACCATGTTCTGCAAGGCACATGGTGGTGGTAAGCGTTGCACCTTTGAAGGGTGCACTAAGGGGGCAGAGGGGAGCACACCTTTCTGTAAAGGTCATGGTGGTGGGAAAAGATGTGCGTTCCAAGGAAATGGGCTCTGCCCGAAGAGCGTTCATGGGGGGACACTTTACTGCGTGGCTCATGGTGGTGGCAAGAGGTGTGCTGTGCCAGAGTGTACCAGGAGTGCAAGGGGAAGAACTGATTTTTGCGTACGCCATGGTGGTGGAAAAAGATGCCAAGTTGAAGGCTGTGGAAAAAGCGCTCAGGGAAGCACTGATTTCTGCAAAGCCCATGGCGGAGGTAAGAGATGCTCTTGGGGTCAGCCTAATTCTGAATTTGGCCAAGGTGATGGTCCTTGTAACTCATTTGCTAGAGGAAAGACTGGACTTTGTGCATCTCATAGTGCTCTCATTCAAGACAAACGCGTTCATGGTGGTGCCACTCTTGGGACTATGGTCCTTGATCGAGCACCAAACCAGCCTGAGAAGATGAAGGGGATTGTCAACGTGGAAGATATCCGTTTTGATGTATCAAAAATGCATAGTAGTGGTATGACATCCGGCTATGACTCTCACATGAAATATCTTGGATTTACCCAACCCACTATTCCAGTTGGAGGCAGTTCTTCATCAGTTTCTGAAGGAAGGGTGCATGGAGGAGGTTTGATGGCATTGCTAGCAGCAGGTGGTTCTGGCCATATCTCAACCAGCAGCAAGGGACCAGTTTCTGCATCTGAGCCAGGAAGTTCTTACATAGTTCCCGAGAACTGGATGTAATCGTTGGTTTGCAGGCCTGCAATGTTCCACCGCTATGTTCGTGTCCTTTTCAGTTTGGTTTCTTCACTCTTTCTTATGTTAAAAGTGTGCTGTTACATGAATCTGTGTCAATAAGGGGAAACCCCATTAGGGTCATTGGTATTTGTAAATAGCTCTTGATATGTAGCATTTGGTCTTTGTGAATATTTCATTCTGAGTATGAAAACTTGTAGTAGTACACCTTTTAGTAACCTTTTCATTCTGGAGTTTGATATTTGCTGCTAGTTTGATTGTCTATCTTATAAAGTTTCTAATATCCATCAACATGCTGCTTGTATTTTTGCTTCATGTCTTGTTTGCAATATTCAAGGATAGTCGTGTCTTTTTATCTTGTGTTGTTTCTTTCTTGGCTTACATTTGTTCTATTGTATTTTCATCTTATCATTTGCTTTTTATTTTAGTCGTTTTTTTCCTCCTTTTTCTTTTCTCTTCTTTCATATTTAGTTTCTTTTGCTTTTGGGGTTCGATATTTTTCTGATGAGGGTCTTCAGGAAACAATCTCTCTATCTCTATGAAGTAGCGGTAAGGGTCTACATACGTGTTATCCTTTTCAAATTCTACTTGCGGGATTTCATCGATATGTTGTTGTTGTAGTAATATTCCAGCATAACAAACTCTGCGCAACTATGAAGTGCATGAATATAAGTTTTGCCTTGGAATTTGTATATTTACGAGTGCAATATACATCGAGCAACATGTTGGAATGAGAAACGGCTGAAAGTCCCTTGGTTCAAGTATAACAAATCCAAATACAAAGAAAAAAAAAACAAAGTTTATGAGTAGTATAAAATTTAATTATGATGAGTTATATTTGTAAATCGATTTTAATTAGGCATGAAACACGTTTATATAAAGTGCTCCAAATGGCATTTATCTTCCTAGGCTAGACTTATGGTCTTACACATAAGTCAAATGAGTAGGTGGAAAAAAGGGACCCGAATGCTATTAAGCAAATTGTGGACATCGAAAATTTTGTTATAAAATTTAATTCTATGAAATAAAATGGGATACGTATTTCTTTAAAGAGATATCCAAGATGTGACTAAGTTATTTTTATAATCAAATACTTAAAAAAATTTATAAAACATACAGCTTCAATTCTCGAACTACAAGAGAAGTATAAAACACGATATTTCAGTACTCGAATTATAAGATAATCAAAACTAGAAAAATTAAAGAAATGAATTGAATTACACCTTATTACTTTTTAATAAAAAATATTTTTATATTTTATTTATGATCATAATTTATTTAAAATCCAAAAAAAAGAGGCAAAGGACAATATTCCCTACTGTCCCCAGTGATATAGAATCCAATAGATTCTCTTCCTCACGTCAACAGTCAAAAACGTCAACTTGCATACCATATAATTGAATTAATAAAAATTACACATAAAAATAAAAAATAATATTTTTTTTTCAAGATCGAAATTAATTGGAGGCAACTAGGGTTAGGTTTTTGTTGGTTCGAGGAAGAAGAGGGGGAAAAAAATGCACAAATCCCATGTATTCAATTCCTCCATTTTCTCACAAAATTAGAGCATTTTCTGATAATAATAGTCAGATTAGTCTCATGCTGAGCTCCAATTGTACTCACTCTTTTCCTCAACGCCCTCTTCTTTGTACTTCATCTCCTAAATTTAGGGTTTCAAAATTTCTCCCCAAATCTTTACCTTCACTTCCACACAGAATCAGAATTTCTGAACCCCATCACAGGGTTCCTACAAAGGTAATCTTTTTTTCAGTAAATTTTATGTTTACTACCAATAAAGTTTCAATCTTGATGTATCTTTAAAGTTTAATTTGTTAAATGTTTGTGTTTGTAGTTTTGGGCTTGGTAGTATATATAGTGGATTTATGTTAAATATTAATCTTGGTAGCTGCAATATCTCAATCTTTACTTGCCATAAAGTTCCAAGCTTTAGGATTTTTATGTATCTTTAAAGTGTGTAATTTGTTAAATCTTGTGTTTGTAGTTGTGAGTTTGGTGGTATATGTAGTGGGTTTATGTTAAAATTTGATCTTGGTAGCTGTAATTTCTCAATTTTTACTTGCCATAAGGTTCCAAGCTTTAGGATTTTAATGTATCTTTAAAGTGTGTAATTTGTTAAATCTTGTGTTTGTAGTTGTGAGTTTGGTAGTATATGTAGTGGGTTTATGTTAAATTTTGATCTAGGTAGCTGTAATTTCTCAATCTTTACTTGCCATAAAGTTCCAATCTTTAGGGTTTTAATGTACCTTTAAGAGTAATTTGTTAAATTTGTGTTTTTAGTTGAGGGCTTGGTAGTATGTGGGTTTACGTTAAATGTAATCTTGGTAGCTGTGATATCTCAATATTTACTTGCCATAAAGTTCCAAGCTTTATGTATCTTTAGAGTTTAATTTGTTAAATCTTCGTGTTTGTAGCTGTAGGCTTTGTAGTATATGTAATGGGTTTATGTAAAATTTTGAGCCTGGTAGCTGTAATATCTCACTCTTTGCTTGCCATTAAGTTCCAATCTTAATGTATCTTTAGATAATTTGCTAAATCTTTGTTTTTGTGCTCATGGGCTTGGTAGTATATGTACTGGGATTATATTAATTAAATCAATGTAGCTGTAGTATCTCAATCTTACGTGCCATAAAGTTCCAATCTTTGCTCATTATTCTGTATTTCTAGAGTTTAGTTTGTTGATTCTTTATATATAGAGTTGTGGGCTTAGGTAGCATAGGTAGTGGGTTTATGTTAAAAATCTAATCTAGGTCACTGTAATATCTCAATTTTTACTCTCCATAAAGTTCAAATCTTTGCTTAGTATTCTGTATTTCTAGAGTTTAGTTTGTTGATTCTTTGTGTATAGAGTTGTGGGCTTAGGTAATGTTTTCTGAATCATTTTTGCACAGTTCAGCCTTTACTTACCACAACTTCCAATCTTTATCATTATTCAGTGTTTCTAGAGTTCAGTTATTGATTCTTTGTGTTTATAGTTGTTTTGCATACAATTCAGTTGTTACTGGCCACAGGGTCCAACCTTTGCTTGCTTTCTACGTTTCTGGAGTTCAATTTTTTATGTTTCTGTGTTTGTAGTAATGGGCTTGGTTAAGATAGGTACTTACTAATCTTGTTAGGCGTAACTTTCAATCTTTGCTCGTCTTAATGTTCCAACCTTTGTTAATTGTTCTGTATTTCTGGAGTTTAGTTTTGTAGATTCTTTGTGTTTAGAGTTGTGGGCTTTGATAATTGTGGGTTTATGTTTTCTGCATCTTTTTGTTCAATGTAAGCTCTCTTTACTGGCCATAAGTTTCAATCTTTACTCAATGTTCAATACCCATGTTTCCCGAGAGGGATACCATTGTTTCACTCCTTTCATTTATACTTTAAGTGCTTGAGTGAATGGCTTACATGGCCAGCGCTGGATCCTGCACAATTCGTGCCAGGTAGTTATTATTTGTGAAGGCAGACTAAATTCAACAAAGCTAAACATTAGAAGAACGTAGGAATAGAGGTCAATCTTTTCTGTAATTCTAGAGGTTAGTTTGTTGATTCTCTGTGTTTATAGTTGTGGGTGTTGGTATTAGATTTTATTTCGCTTCAAATTTCCAATCTTTGCTCTGTTTTGGATTTCTAGAATTTTGTTTAATGGTTCTTTGTGTCAATAATTGTGACATTAGGTAATATAAGCAGTAGATCCATTTTTATCAGTCATCCAAGGTAACCGACCAGGCAGTTTAAAACTTTGCTTATTAATTCTGTATAGAAACTCAGATGCTGATCCTTTTTTGTAACATTTCGGTCTCTGCTCTTCTTAAGGTTTAAATCTATACTCACTATTCTTTAATTGCAGAGGTTAGTTAATTAATGGCTTTCTTATTATAGTTTTGGGGTAAGGGCAATATAGGTAATGAGTCTATTTCTTATAGGATCCAGTGATACCTACCACAAGTTTTACACATTTGTTAGTGTCTGTATCTGAACTCAAGTAATTACCTTTTGCTATGTTTGAATCTTTACTCGCCATATAGTTTAAATGTTAAGTCATTACTGTGTATTCTTGTAGTATAGTTTGTCGATTTTCTTTTGGTTTATATTGCAAGCTTAAGTAATATAGTCGGTTTATGTTTTTAAGGAGACCCAAGGTTACCTTTCCTAAGTTTCAACTTTTAGATTTGTTATCTGAACCCAACTATTGTAACATTTCAATCCTCTCTCGTCATAAAGTTTCAATCTTTACTCATTAGTGTGTATTGCTAGAGTTTCTTTATTAATCTGTTGTGTTTAAACTTGTGGGTTTCAGTAATATAAGTAGTGGGTTTATATTTTCTGGGTCACCTGCCATCTAGAGTTCAGTTCATTAATTATTTGTGTTTATGGTTGTGGGGTGGGTAGTACTAGTCAATTCTTTATCTGAACCCAGATACTGATTTTTTGAACATTCTTTTTTTCCCCGAAAGTTTAAACTTTTATTCAGTATACAACAACAACAACAACATACCCAGTAAAATCGCACAAGTGGGGTCTGGGGAGGGTAGAATGTACGCAGACCTTACCACTACCATAAAAGTAGAGAGG
>JAABOM020000103.1:25540253-25564104 GCA_011800125.2 Solanum clarkiae | reverse complement strand
CCATTTGACCTCGATGAAGCAATCATTAGGCGTTTTGAGAGAAGGTAATACCTGATCTGTGATTGATCAGTTGTAATTTCTTTCCCCCCTGAATTTGTTAGTATGATGATTATCAGCCTATAGGTATAAAAAAATTTGAGCCTTGTTAAGAACAGGGATCACATTGCGGCAATATATTAGGAGTGCATGAAGTACTATATGAATTTCATATCTCCTAGATTATTATGAACGTTTAAAGAGTATTTCTAGTGTCAAAAGTACCACTAAGCTCTGATTCTGTCCTGGATGTCGAATAGTAATGATCCTCCCTCTTAAATACAGAATTATGGTTGGTTTACCATCAGTAGAGAACAGGGAAATGATCTTGAAAACTCTCTTGGCCAAAGAGAGAGTAGATGATGGATTGGACTTCAAGGAGCTGGCAACAATGACTGAAGGCTACTCTGGAAGTGATCTCAAGGTTGTATATCTTGATTCTGGTTTTCATAATCCATAGATCCCACCAACTAATGTGTGGCAATGCTTGGGACAGAATCTGTGCACCGCTGCTGCATACCGGCCAGTTAGAGAGCTGATACAGCAAGAAAGACAAAAAGACATAGTATGGCAACTATCTTCCTTCACCGGTTTATATTGTTTAGTGACACTTGCTTGTTCATCCCTTTACTGTTCTAGTCCGTCCCTCCTATTAATAACCTTCAACTTCTGTAGGATAAGAAGCGCAGAGCTGAGGAAGCTAAGAAAGCTGGAATGGCTCCATCTACAGATGAAGATAAGGAGGATAAGGTGATCACCATCCGACCTTTGAATATGGAAGACTTCAAAGTAGCCAAAAATCAGGTTAAAGGAATTTCTCTCTCTCTTTGTTATCCATGGTTGCTAGCATAATAAGAAGTAAGTTACTCGGAAAATCATATACTCAATGTGTGCTCTTAAAGATCAAGAACTCTCAGAATAAGCTGCTCACCCCACACCACTTTTTTTGAAGCCTGACATAATGTATCAAGTCCACACGCCTAAATACACCATTTTTGGTTGTGTGGACACCATTAAGAAAGATTGAACAACTTCAGCTTTTTTGTAGCAATCAGTTTGGCCTTTTAACTTTTGGTGAACTCATTCAATACCATTGTTTGTTTCTCTACTTTGACGGTACAGGTTGCAGCTAGCTTCGCAGCTGGAGGATCAATAATGAGCGAGCTGAAACAATGGAATGAGTCATATGGGGAAGGAGGATCAAGGAAAAAGGAGCAATTGTCTTACTTTCTGTAGGATAATTAAATTTCATCTTCCCGACCTGCCATACAGTAAACATGTTCACAAATACAAGATGTTAACCGAAGAAAGTAGTTGTTAAGAGGTGATAAGTAGTAGTTGTCACGTTCAATGCATGCGGACCTGTTTGCTTTGGGTTCAATTGTAGTTCTATAGGGATTAAAATCGTCGTTTTGTTGATGCTTCTGTAATATTTTAGATAGATCGTAATGTACTATATTGGTTGTTTCCTGTTAAACACCAAACGAAAAGGAGGAGAAACTTGAGAATTTGTTTTTTCTCCCCCCTTTGCAGGTGCTAAAGAGGAAACCGAACCCTTGTACTTGTTTCTCTCAACAAACTAATGCTGATGTGTGTTGGATTGGTTCTTTAGATACTTCCTTGCCGTAGTATATCTGAACTTACTTGGTTGATGGGAGTATGTAACAATAGACCTAGACAAGACTCAATTCAGATCATGAAACCCCTATTTAACCAACGTGAAATTCAAATCTCATTTTTCTTGCGACAACATCAACCAAATCAGGAGGACCCAAAGGGTGATAAGTGACTCGAACTTTGCGAGGAAAATTAATATTTCATCTTATCTGGCATTATGTCTCAGAAAGAGTGTAACTAAAGTGTTATTCTTGATAAAATAATTTAGAACAAAAATATCCTAAATTTTAAAGATATGGCTAAATTAAATAATGCCACAAATTAATAAATGAAAATCATTTTTATGACCAATAATTGTCGCAGCGGTATCTTTATCAACTTAAGATATTGAGTCCCTCAAAATACCGACATTTGGATATTAGCTTCATTTGGGGCAACCTCGGAGAACACAAGTGGACAAGTCTCGACCACGTAAATAAAAAACATCTTTGCCTAATCACACTTGCCCCACCCCCATCCTCTGGATTATCTTACTGTTGTCGGCAAAATCCAAAGTAACAAAAATGACGGCCAAATAAAAAAACATCAAGAGAGTATTTCCATGTCATATAAAATTCATACATCAACATCAATTCCATGATCTTAAAACAAAAAACCGTGGAACCTAAAAGACACAACCCCTCTTATTCACTTGTGTATCTAAGCTTTCTTCTTGTCTTTCGATGGCCCTCGAGGGATTTTACTCAATACCTTTGCATCAAAGACGGCATACTGTTTCTTGAGTTCATGCAAGGCTTTCTCAGCAAATGCATCCACTTGATCCTCATATTTCTCATACAGAACAGGTACTGTATGGAGCACAACAACAACTGTTCCAAGAAAAAAATTACAACAGAATCAAATCTCAAATCCCACAAGTAATCAGGGGACTAGAAATTACTTACTTATGTAGAACAGGGTCAAGAAATCACAGCAACCGCCTATGAGTGACGCAACCCACAAGCCACCAATGACCTGATGAAGTTAACAAGATCTTGTTATATAACATGGAATATATCACATTCCCAAGTGTACTGCCTAGATGAGAGATTCTGAAACTGAATTAAATCAATATGATTAAAGTATCGAGAGAAATTGTGAGAAGACGCACAAATAGGAACATCTTCAGATCCTTCCCAGATGCAATTTCCCTCAGAACTGCCAACGCACGATTGATCTCATTCCTAAGAGCAGAGGCAAACTCCAAAACAGGTTTCTCAGGGATGTGAACTTCAGGAATGTGTGGTGCAGATCTACACGGGGCAAAGGAAACATCTATCAACCAACTATACTCGATCCCAAACTAGTCGAATGCTCATATATACCAATCCTCGCAATAAATATTCATCATAAAAGTTGTGGCATTTAAGTTCTATAATAGCTAAAAGAACTTACTTGTGAATGAAGGTGCTAACATTGCTAAACAAAAACAATCCAGCCAGAGCAATCATCAAACCATGACAAAGAAGGGTAAGCAAATGGTACTCTACTACCTCAAAGAGAACCCAGATAGCCGTCGCCCCACCGAGAAATCCTGCAGATATCTTCTTGTTCCTCCACAAGAACACATCAGCAGCTGCACCACCAAAACAAAATACCACATATGACGTACAATTCGAGCAAAACAATTGAATTGTATCAGCTCTCACATATCCAATACCCACCACTCCATTTAGACTAGGTTCCCAAACTTTGATCAGAATCTCTCACAATTAATTCTTCCCACAGACCAAGAACTAACCTCCTTGAAACTTGAACCACCATACCTCCCCCTCCCCCTCCCCCACCCCCCGGGAAAAAAAAGAGCCTAAAATGTTAAAGCTCAAAACTTTAATCAAACCAAGAGGGGAAAAAACCATAATCATCTCAAAGATGACACTCCAAGCTAATCATCAACTACGCACTAATTGGAGGGGATTGAATGATTCCATTAGAACCCATTACACTAAACATTAGACAAAAAGCAAAGACTCTACACTCCCTTTAAACTAACTGTTGAACTACTATACAGATCCAGATCTAAAAACAATGAATACGTATATACAACTGAAACAACACCAAAAACATTCAAAAAGCAAACTGAGCAGCAATCAATCTATGAAGGCTTTAATCAACTGAAAGTTCCACTAGGAAGCTCTTACAATCATAGTCACCCACCAAAAATACATATGAAAATGGAGGATTCATAAACCTGACTCCAACTAGATTCTTCTGTTTATCGAATGATCAAAAGGAATTTTTAATTAAAAAAGAAATTTACCAACAAGATCCTTTCTAGTTCAATTTTTCTTATTCAACAAAGAGCTAAAGTTAATAAGCAAAACTCACGTTTACCACCACCGAAGATCTTGTGAACTGGTCTCTCCCTACCAAAAAGCCGACGAACCTTAGACCCAAACGACGACGTCGGTGGAGGTGACGACGGCTTCTTCTTCTCGTCCTCAGAATCAGAAGAAGAAGACGCCGGCGCCGGCGGTCCAGATGGATGATGATTACTGAAATGAAGCTTTTCAGAAATCTTGTCCATCATAGACTCCTCATGCTCCTCCTTCTCCACTTTATGCTCCTCATGTTCCGCCATAACTTCACAAAGAAAAAAAACCCTAACCCTTGAAAATCGGTGACTGTAAATTTACTGTTTATATTTGTAAAAAGTCGCAGAGATTCTGAGAGAGAAAAAAAATGGGAGCTTTTTTTTAGGTTCTACAATGAATCTGTAGGTGGCTTTATACATGTATACTTTTCGTTTTTAGTCCTTTGATTATTAGTTGATGTTATTTGTGATATCTCCATATTCGAATTTTGTAACAAATAAACCCCTTTTTTTAACTGTTGATCGGATAAATAATTTGTATCAATAATATATTCAAGTGAATTTTAAAAATATTGTGTGTTTGATCTTACTTTTAGCTTTTGAATAGATCATCAATGCAAAAAATAAATTAAAAGTAAATACAATATGATAAATACAATAGTAGATTAATATTAATAAAATGAGTTGAGTATTCTGTTTCATGAACTTGATTCATTTACTCAAAACTAGACTTGATTAGATGATCAAATTTGTAATTTGAATAACAAATTTTTTAATCAATTAATTGAGCTGATGTATGTGATGTGGAGTGAATAAAATAATTAATTTGTTCCTTTATTAATTAATCGAAGAAGATAATATTATTTTTAATTAACCAACACATATTTATACATATATAAATGTGTGGATAAGAATTGGTATCAATATGGCTGCTTAATGTTATTTTCTTATTTTTTAAGGATATCTTCATTATTTGATTTGTATTTTTGTTACATATCAATCCACGTATCTCAATTATTTCTTTGTCTTTGTATCAATTCTCATTACTCTATCTCTTGTCCAATTATATTATAAGGAATGTGGCTAAGAACGGATATCAACATGTATACTTAGTATCATTTTTTTATTTTCCGATGATATTTTTATCATTTGAGTCATATCTTTGTTATATTTCAATCCACGCATCTTAAATATTTCTTTGTCATTATACAATTCTCATCACTTTATATCAATATATAATAGACGAACTCTAGTAAAATTCAAACAAATATAAAAATCTCATATTTCATCATTTTCTGTTGTAAATTGATAGAAACATACAATATTTCCAATTGGCGATCCATTGTTAGGCAATATAAAATTTGTAGGGACCAATATTGATATATTTTAGTAATTGAAGGGGCTAAAGACTATATTTCTTTTTCTGTACACTTACTTTGTGAAGAAGGGAAGAGAGATTCTAGTATATGTGAAAGAAAGAATTATGGGCCGTTGATTTTATGGACGTGGCAGATCTCATCATATATTGAAAATAGAAGATACTAGAAGGACCAAAATGTGAAGACAAATGGGAGCACGAAAACAAATTGATAATTTCGAGGTGATAATATTAGGTGAAACATTTTTTTTTTAAAATGACATTTATTATTTTCCAACTATTACTCCTATCCTTTTTTTCGATTTTTGTAGAGTCTTTTGACTAAATTTAAATTCGTGTTAAAAAATTTTATATTAAAAGTAAAGCATTTTTTAATAAAAATAACTCTATGTTCAAAAGGATTCAAATTCAAAATCTCTAATTAAAAATAAAAAAAATATTTTATCACTTCGTTACCATCTTTGTAGAATTATTTTTGAATTTTTACTCCTATCTAATATTATGTGTTATTTTTAAAGTTTTTAGTAATCTTAGATAATTAAGTTAATTAAATAAAATATTTTATCTTTTTCCTTATTTATAACAAGCATGATATTTTACAATTTATTGCATCTAATGCATGCATATTGAATTAGATGACCTATTTTTAAATTATTTATCTATTTATATTATGGGCACTTAAAGAATTCATATATATAAAATAAATTAAAATCATAAATATCTAATGGCAATATTTTTTTCACGTATTTAAGTGATTAATAGCAAGAGGGTATCATTACCATAAGTTAAAGTAGATGTAATTCAACCTCGGTCTAGATAAATATTTTCAAAAATGATGAAATATATATAAATTATTTATTTATATTATTCTTGTTTTTAGGAGCTGACGTCTTTGTTGTTTTAATGGTTCAAATTGATAATTTTAAAATTGAAATTAAAAATATTTACTTCGACTAATTCTTTTTTAATAATATATTCATTGTTGAGTACTTGAGTTAAATACTATTCAAAATATTTAATTTTTTTAAGGGTAAATACATCAATTGATAGCTTGACATGTAAATAAACATTATAATCAAGAATTAAATATAATACCTTCTAGAAATTATTTGTTTTCTTAACAAACGAGGTCAAAACCATGAACTTGTGGTCATTTAATTCGTGCTTTATATTATAACTTATTATAATTTATAAGCAATTTATTTACGTGTAAATCAACAAAGCCACTTTAGAATTAATTAATATGAAATTCCATTAGAAAATTAAGACAGTGGACAGCCGCTATTATTTTAGAAGATTTCAAAAGTTTACATATTTCAAAAATTTTAAATTCTCAAAAGGAATGATCACACGTGTTTGTTTGTTTTTTTCATTTTGAAAATAAATAAGATAAAAGTTAAATTGAATTACATTTTAATAAGTATATATTTTGTATTATCTTTAAGCATGAGAAAAGATTCAATGCTTCGTTCGGAAACTAGAAAAAGAAAATATAAGGAAGGGAATTTTACCAAAAGTTTTGAAATAAATCACTTATATGGAAAATTAGTTAGAATTTAATTATTAATTATCGTAAATATAATTATTTATTCCATCATTAAAGGATATAGTGCAGTGAAATTTTGAGTTTGAGATTTGGTTACGAAAAAATTCTTGATAGAGAGTGTTTATCTCAAATGAGACCTTAATGGAACCTTATGCGGGACGAATCCAAAATAATCGAGTTCTAATATAAGCATTGAACACCAAATACAAATTAAAAACCTACGAAGAAAAGTTATTTATCGCTCCGTCCAAACCGACAATATGAAGATGACAAAAGTCACAGCATTAGCTTCACTATTAAGAAATTGAGAAAGATTTCGTACAATAATTATTTAGTCCCACACCTTATATTTTGGAAATTAATTAGTACCTCATATTTCATCCATACAATCCCATTGGTTATTATGAGTCATGACATGCCTTCTTTAAATAAAAATAATCTAACCCCTTTATATTTTTCTTAGTTTATTTTTAATTTTCCATGTAATATGTTCAGGCCACAAGATTACCTTTAATTTTGATATATTTGACATAACTTTAATTTAGAATCATAAAGTTGAAAAAAAAATTATTTTTTCTTAAATTTGTGTCAAGTTGAATTATGTCATTCTTTTTTAAATTGAGGGAATAATATATTATTTTGATTTGACACATCTATTAAGAAATAAGTACTAAATAAAATGATGATTTGATTATGTTTTCTTTGAATGTAGTAAATTCAACGCGTTACAAAATGACTAATTAATTATAATGATAAATTAGAAATTAAGTGACAGCATCTCTTAGAAACCAAACACTAAATACTCCTATGACGGTATGAGCTAAACCAATTCTTCTTCTTTATCTTAATTTTCTTTGATACTATTCATTAAAAAAATGGCAAAATTAGCCACAATTTTTATTTTTGTTTGCACTTTTGCTCATTGCTTAACTATATCAACAAATTCTAGATGAATAGACTAGTGAAATTAGCTTGTGTGAATTGGGCCTTCCATTTACAAACAATGTTAGCCCATTAGCCTTTACTGTTAGATGGAAAAATATCTTTAATGGGCTTCAATTGTGTTCGTCTTACATGGGCTACTTATATGTCACTCGCTTTTCGAATGGGAAATTATGTAACCATCCCATAATTAGAAAATATTAAACACTTATAGCAATATGATTTTTTTAACAATATATAACAAATCGATTGAATTGTCTAAGATTTATGTTAAAATTTGCTCAATTCTCTTCAATCTCCATTTTTGCTATCTTTTGCTATTGATGGTTATAAAACAAAAGTATATTTAATTTTGATAAATATTAATTAAAATGTCTTAACTTAGGTTGCTAAGCTTGTTGCAGTCCTACTTGTACGATTTTTCGAGAATATTATGCCGGAGCCCGCTGCAACGCCAGAATCCATGGCTAACACTCACAGAAAACTGCCGAAATCGCATGTTTCCTATTGCTTGGCCCATAAAAACCTACCAAACATCCACCAATTCCGCCGAGCCACCTGGGCCTTTTGTCGGGATCATTGCTGACCCACTCGTATAATTTTTTGGAAATGTTGCGCTAGAGCCTGCTGCAGCGCCAAAATTCGTAGACTAACACCCACAGAAAACTGTCGAAATCGCATGTTTCCTATTGCTTGGCCCATAAAATTCTATCAAGCATCCACCAATGCCGCGGGGCCAGTTGAGCCTCTTGTCGGACTCATTATGGACCCACTCGTATGACTTTTTGGAAACGTTGCGCTAGAGCCCTCTGTAGCGCAAGAATCCATTGGCTAACACCCACAAAAAACTACCGAAATTGTTTGTTTCCTCTTCCTTGGCCCATAAAATTCTACCAGGCCTCCACTAATGCCGCCGAGCCACCTGGCCTCTTGTCGGACTTATTGCGAAGCCACTCGTATGACTTTTTTGAAACGTTGCACTAGAGCCCCCTGTAGCGCCAGAATCCGTTGGCTAACACCCACAAAAAACTACCGAAATCGTCTGTTTCCTCTTCCTTGGCCCATAAAATCCTACCAGGCCTCCACCAACGTCGCCGGCCACCTTGGCCTCTTGCGGGCCCATTCATATGATTTTTTAAAAATATTGCGCCGGAGCCCCCTGCAGCGTCAGAATCCGTGGACTAACACCCACAGAAAACTGTCAAAATCGCTTGTTTCCTGTTCCATCACCCATAAAATCCTTTCAATTATTGCGGTATTTGTTGATGTTGGATCTATTAGATGGTAACGTGGATGTGAGAGAGGAAAATGGGGATTGAAATGGTGGTTGTTCGGGTTTTGTTCGCCGAAGATGATTTTGGACATTGAAGAACTATTTTGGGATGTTTCATTACACGTGGAATTCACTTAGAAGTCCTGAATATCATGCAAAATTGCGACTTATTCAACAAAAGCTCCAAGGTAAAAGTCCTCTTACATTTTTTTCACTTTACATTTTTGATGTATTTTAATTGATTATAATAATTAACTTATCTAATTTTCTAGTTTAGTAATCTTACTTTTTATAAACAATTATATGTTACTATCTTTTAAGTGATCTGATAATAAAAAATTAATTAAAATAACTCTCGAGAAGTAAAAAATTACAACTATTGTGAATACGAGCAAGTTTAATGGGTCGAAAAAGTCCCTTACCCTATTTTCAGGGACTATAACTCTTTAATCATCAGTAAAATTTGAGGTTCATACTACTTTATATAGTTAAACTAAGCTCTGTATCAATTATTTTTAAGTTAAACTAAGATTATACTAATATGAAATTCAATTTTTTTTAAAAAAGAAACTATAGGTGAGACAAAAGAAAGAATTACGGACCCCATCATGGGGCTTTGCGGCATGAGACAATAATTAAAGCCACTTTAATCCCAAAATGGTGTTTTATCCATCATCTCAAGGAATCAACCATAAATAATTAGGTAGAAAATAAATCATATATTATACTCGTGTTTTGTCGTTTAAAAGAGAATGATATATTTTTTTAAAGTCTATTTAAAAAAAAAAAATTGACAACAGTTTAATTTCAATTTTCTATAAAATATGTTTATGGCTATAAAATTAGTAGATATTTTGGTACATTTATCATAATTTAGGACGACAAGATTAAAAGTCTTCTTTATTAGGTTAAACTCTGTACCAAGTGGAACCAGATCTTAGAAGAAACATAATACTTCATTTGAAATATTAGGTTCGTATATTTTATAACTTGCCCAAACTAAAACCTAAGATTCATACACAACTATGGTGATTCTTACGAATTAATTATTCGTGTTATATATGTCGTATTAAAGATCGACGTACATAAATATTTCATTTTGAGATTAACAACTTAATTTTTTTATTTATTTCATAATAATTTAGACTTATGGTGTTTGAAGTTATATAGACCTGAAGTTAATCATACGATTCGATTTGAACTTCAAATATATAAAACAAACATCATTTTTACTAGTGTTGTCCAAATTTGACTTAAAATTGTAAAAATAAATTTAAATTTGAAAATATTTATAAGTGAAAGTGTAGATAAGACAATTGGGAATGAAATTGGGAGTTTGGTAATTAGGTTCACTTTGGGAAATGGATGTGATGTAATACCTTTTTGACTATACTTTTTGCACAATTTGTCCTAAAGCTATGCCCTCTTTAATTAGTTGCAAACTCTGACTTACCCAAATATGCTCTTTCTTTCCATAGAAAAAGCTGAAAGCTACACCAAATATAGAAATTTGCACTTCAAATTAATTTGCAACTATAACAAAAAGTTCAAAATCGATCAAAAAATCAACTACATTATTTGAACTTAACTCGCTTCACCTATCACCTTCGTCTTTCATTAGAACTTATACTTTATGAATGTCTTTACTGTGTTTCACGCATTCTTCAGAACCTTGATTCGAATACTGCATCTAACAAAATGTGTAAAACGTAGATTTCCTAGCTCAAATATTGCATCAAAATTCGTAAATTATGGTTTAAGTTGTGGCATCTTAAATAACTATCATTATTTTAATACCTTTCCTAGGAGCTACGGCTTAACTTCTATTCTCTCGGTGACTCAAACTTACAACATTAAGATTATAAATGAGAGCGTGTCTGTTATCAGAGAAATCCTTCTTACCTAAAGAGCTATTGTTAGCTCAATCATAGGAAAGTTAGTTGGAGTTTTGGTCAGTATATAGCTCAATCATATAGAGACTCTATCATAGGTCCCTTTGAAAGTGGTACATACTAGTAAAGATGTTATGTCAAAAACTTTAGTATGACATAAATAAATCACATGAATGATGTGATAATTAGACACACATCGAATTTGTATTTTAACCAATACATGTATATCTCTTGTCGGGGTCATTCAAATTCTCATCGACGAAAAATTATATTTTATATATATAATTAAAATAATTTTTTTATGTATATATTTTAAACCTTCTTAACAAAATTCTTTTTATTGTCTCCATCATCTTGTATATCGAAATGGCTATGACAATGTAGATAAAGATAAATTCATGAAAAAAAGTTTACTCCACTATAGTATAGTATAGTAGATGGTACTTTAGAAATAATGAATGTGGGTTTCATTCACGAGCAAACCCTACATAACTGACTGCAATAATGAGACAAAAGGTCAATAATTTTATTTTTGTTGGGAATACAAGTGGTAAAAATAAATATTAGGCGTAGCTGGTTTTTCATCTTCACGACATAATTTAAATTTAAAAATTATAAGTTATAAAAAATTTTAATTTTAGAAAATATATGAGTTGATTGCAGTAAAAAAAAGTCTTATTTAACTTCTGAAATTCAAGCTATATTATATAAACTGAGATATGTACTTAAAGTAATTAATAAATGTGGGGTTTTTCCTTGTTGATGTTAGGTTATAATATTGGAGCTTAATTAAATTATAATTATATTGAAAAATTTCTCCCAAATAAAGGCGATTACAGATAATAATGAAATAAGAAATTTTATTTAAAATATCCGCAATTTGCTGTGTCGTATGAGGTAGTGGTAAGGTCTGCGTACAATCTACCCTCCCCAGACCCCACTTGTGAGATATACTGGGTATGTTGTTATTGTTATTGCTGTGTCGTATGAATTTTTTCAAAAAAAAAATAAATTGATTGCTTGAATCATATATAGCTGTATCATTAATTTCGTGCTCAATAAAATTCAAACTTAAAATCTCCACATAAAAAAAAATCACTGTATAACAATAATGAATGTGAGTTATTCATAGCAAAAGGACCCCTTTGTGGTACTTTCCGTGCATGTCTGCCACGTGACTTTTCTTGCCCAAAATTATGTCAAATAAAGAAGCATTCGATCCACGGACGTTGCACTAATTAATATCATTTACTATATTTTATATTAAAGTTTGATCAAATTTAAAATATAAAAATATTTTTAATGATAGTGAATTATGTAAATTTTGATTGATATATAAATAGTGATCCAAACAAGTGTTTTTTTTAATCAAAATAATATATATCCCTTGTAATTTTCTTTAGAAATGCAAAAAAGTATACTATATAGAAAGGATATTTGTATAATACAGAGGGACTGACACAAAACACTGGGCTTTTTCACATAACTATTCTGCAACCACGAATGTATATTACTGTACTACGAAAGTAACTTATTTTTATGTGTGTGTGTGAGATCATAGACTTTAGATTGGTCGGACTGTTCAAAAGTGTCAGTAAATATGTGTTAAATTCTGTAAAAATAGTGTATTTTAAAAGAATTTAACATGAGTATAACAATGAAAGTGATGAGTCCACGCAATTAATATATACGTCATGGATTAAGCAGTAAAAATAACTAATAGGAGTAACATTTGTATCAAAATAGATTGATTACGTACATCTCATCTCTTTGAGGTTCGTTATTGAGTTCTTCTAGTGTTAGATACTCTATGCATCATAGCATCATATATAGTACGAAGAATATTTTTATTATCAAATTATTCAAAAAAATAACAACAGATTAAAAATATTATACTGCAATTATATAAATAGTAGCTCGTATTCGAGATCCAATTTATAATATTACGTGATTATAGTCACTTATAAACTTTTCTTACTATATAGGTAGAAGTTTCAATTTTCAAATTTGGAGCCATTTTCAGTTTTAGCTCTCTAACTCCCAACTCTTTTCCCACCACTATTAACTCTTGTGGCCCATTTTCATTCTTCTCATAAATTCAAGGGGTTAAAGTGAATGGAAGAGAATTAAACTTAATTAATTAGATAAATAGCTCATTAATTTATTTTAAATTACTTGTACTTAAATAAATCAAATTAAAGTGAATAAAATAATAGGTCATCCATCTCATTATAACCATTTCGTCACGGAAATGACATTATGAGAACGACACACAAGTCAACTGATGTTGGACTTACGTATGCAAACTATACTGTTGTGAAAAATAAGAATAGATCAAGATTAAAAGAATTTGAGGTGAGTGGAGTGGAGTGGTTATGATCGGAGGTCGTGTGTTCAAATTTTGAAAATAATTTTACACAGAAATGTAAAGTAAAAATTCTATATAATATATTTTTGTGGTCGGTCTATTGATCCTGTGCATAGCAAGAGATTTAATACACCAAATTTACCTTTTAAATTATGCTCAAAATCACTAATTTGTTGTCCATAAAGTATTTCATGTTCAATATATATTTATAGAAATTAAATGACTAGTTTTGGACCATTTATTAATATTCAAGTAGTGTTTAAAATGTAATTGTCTCAAAAGCAAATATTGTCACATCATAGAATAACACTAAAAATTTGAGATTGTCGAAAATAAAAAAATAAAACTATCAATGACTTTATATGTCCAATAATACAAATATAATTATTTAATTTACTATCAAGTTATCTGTTAACTTACAAAGAAAAAAAATCTAAAATCATTAAAAGATAATAACTCAATAATAAAAAAAATTAAATAATTATCAAACTCCTAAATCAATAATCTATTATCAATAAATGAACAATTTTTTTTTTGATTCAGATAATTAACTTCAGTTCTATTTTAAACGGCTCCTAATTTTAACTAAGACAATATTTTTATTTAAATATATAACAATAATGGAAATTTTAGAAAAAGACAAGCCGATAGTGAAATTTAAAAAAAAAACTAAAAATATCAAAATAAATACTTTTCCTCTAATATAAAATAAAGTGGTGAAAAAAGAAAAAGAAAATAACTTTTTACCTAATTGTGTTACTGTTCTTCCTCTGCCACCTTTCAGAGTACTGCTCCTACAGTATTAGCTAAACTTCTCCATTATCAATCTTCTTCCTTCTCACTTTTCTCCATCTCTCTTCACTTTATTTATTTTTTTCCTACTTTTTCTAATATTATTATTATTATTATTGTTTATTACTATACTGGCTCTACCAACTATGGAAGCTTTCAGTTTACTCAAGTACTGGCGTGGTGGTGGCACCACCGGAGTTTTCTCCACCGATGACGCCGGTGCTAAAGCTCCTTTGGCTGCTAACACTACCGCCGTTAGTTCTCACTCGTCGGAATCTGACACCGACGATGAAGGTGACGGAGATGATGGGCCTTTTTTCGACTTGGAGTTCACTGCGCTTCCTGAAGTTGAAGAAGAAGAAGAGAAAGTTGAAGGAAAGGAGAGGTGTAAAATTAGTTCGAAGAAGGAGGAGGAGGAAGGAGATAGAAGTGAGTCGGAGAATGAAGGAGAGCTGAAATTCACACTTTCTCCGTCTAGTTCGAGCGTTGATGGTACGGATCCCAATATATCGCTCTCACCGTCTGATGATCTTTTCTTCAAAGGTAGTTTGGTTCCAATCGAGCCTTCATCGCTGTTGCTAACTGCCTCGGAAGCAAACTCTAAATTTTCTTCGTCACTGTTAAAGTCTGCAACTAAGTTTAGAGTGTTAATGCTGAAACTGAAGAAGCCAAAATCAGATGCAACAACGAAAGCTGGAAAATCTGAATGTGATGGCGACGGCGACGGCAATGACTCTGTTTCAGGTACTCCGAAGCTACAACGGATTAAAGTACCAGAGGATGAAAAGGAGGAGTCTAAAAATCAAAATCAGAGTAAGTTTTTAACGGTGAAATTTAAGGTTGAAGAAGTTCCTATTAAGTCGTTGTTTACCAGAGATAACAGCTCTAAAAGCAGCAACAACAACAACATCAGCAGCAGAATACAGAAGCGGAATCCGGAGGAAGCATGTTTAACAAACGCAACAAATTCATCTCCCGACGAGAAGAAATTCTCCAAAGACATGATGCAGAAATACTTAAAAAAGGTGAAACCTCTGTACATTCGCGTCTCGAAACGTTACGGCGAGAAGCTCAAATTCTCAGGAAAGTTAAGTTTAACAGGAAATGCTGCAACTAAACCCGGTCCTTCACCACCTCCGTCCGCGTCGGCGAAGGCAGAACCGGCGACAGACGCACCACCGGCGGCTGAGAAGAGCCAGAAGCAAGGGAATATTCCGACCGGACTGCGCATTGTTCGTAAACATTTGGGAAAAAGCAGATCAGCGTCATCGGCGGTTGTCGCCACGTCGCCGGTGGCATCCAACCGTCGAGACGACTCGCTGTTGCAGCAACAAGATGCAATTCAAGGCGCCATTTTACACTGCAAGAGGTCTTTCAACTCATCCAGAGGTAAACTAATTTAATTAACATTACAGAAAATTAATTAAACAATGTAATTACTCAACAATCTAATTATTTTCTTAAACATTTCTTAATTTACTTTTAGATTCAGATTCATCCATTTTATCACGTTCAGCAAGCGATGCTTCACATGAAAAATCAACGCACTTAACGACAGATTCATCTGCATTAGAGGAGGCCATAGCGGTGACAAATTAGAAACTTAATTACTGCTTAAAATCGTTAATTATCATGATTAGTAGTTAATTTTTGGTTTTCCCTCGATTATAGAGATTTCAACGGTCATGATAAAGCAATGACTTGAGAAATGAGTGGTCAGTTATCTGTTTTCTCTCGTGCTTTGCTCTCTGTAAATTATTAATTAGTACTTTAATATTATAGATTTATACTACTGGGTGTACTTATTGCTGTAAAGTTTTATCCTAATCTCATTTTTAATCAAGTACGTCGATTCTGCTTTGCTTTATGTGCATTTGTTGTTGCTTAGTAATTTGTACAAAATGCTTCTACTTTTGTGCCTTGTTGCAGCAATTGCTTTTCCAGTGGTTTCTAAGTAATTTAGATCTCTTTAACCGTAAAAATTTTGGGTTCGAGCATGGATGGCAAAATCAAACTCAATCTTTTTGAGTTTGGATGGATTTTCGAATCTGATTGATTTTTGATCCATTTATTATTCTGATTCATTGTGATTCGTTTAAATTTGGCTCAATGCATTATACATCCAGCATACTTCTTTTTCATGTATGCTTAAAAATAAGAGCCTGTTTTGTTTGGTTTAATTTATGACTTTTGACTTATTTTATCTTAAATACGCACAAATATCTTTTACCTTCATCAAAACAATTTTAAACTGTTTAAAAGCTATCTGAATTTAAAAGCACCAATTCAAACGGACATTACGTTGCTTGTCACTTAATTGCAAGTGAAGAATTTTTATTGAGGGGTTCAACACTTAATTATACACTTATACATTACAAATATCTTAACTTTATCTATATAATAGAGTATGAATAGGGTGGTAATTGAGCAGGTTGAGTCAAATTTAAGCGGGTTATAATTGGTTAAGACAACAAACGAGTCAAGACCCAACATATATAAGACGATCAAAGGAGTAATTATATTATATTACAAGAGTTGGATAAGATTTAGTAGCTTCTCAAGGCACCATAGCAATACATGTTGAATAAATCTTTCCATCACAAAATGCAAAGAGTTTGCCAATAATTTGGATTGGAGTAGCAACTTTTGAACTTATAAAAGTGTCTTTAGCGGTCAACAAACCGGGTAAAGTGGAAGCAAAGATATCCTAGATAAATTTTCTATTCTTTTCATCTTACTTTTTGCCCTTTTTGGGGGTTCTCTTTTAGTATAATAACTCAATCTCCAAGACATGTGGGTCATTCATCTTGTTCCCAAAGCATAGGATTAATTATAGGTAAAGTGAAGTGTGTGTGTGTTGTCCATTCATGTCAATTTTGATGCTTAGTAAATTGATGATAGAAATATACTTGTGAGATTCAATTTGTCTCCTTTTGCTTTGCAATGCCACGCCATTTTATTTAAGTTTTAGTTTGACCAATTTTAGGAAACAATCTCTCTACTTCTCTGAGGTAGTGGTAAGGCCTGCGTACAATTTACCCCCAGACCTCACTTATGGGATATCACTGGGTATGTTGTTGTTGTTTGACTAATTTTGTTTCCTTCTTTCTCTAACCAATACTTAGACCCACAAATTTATACTCTCACAAAACTTTCCTTTCTTTGCTAGGGCTTTAATACTCCATTAGTTTCATATAGCCAAATACACCTCCAAATTACTCATCCCTTCATCTTTATTTATTTATTATATTATATTAAAATATCCAACAATACTTGTTTAGTTCATAAAATCAAGAGTTATAGTCATTTTCTTAATATATTTTTCAATACATTGTATTTATTATATTCAAAGAGTGATTTAATAAAATTTTATTTCTTAATTCATGTGCCAAGTCAACAAAGGACAAGTGAAAATGGACGAAGGAAGTGTGTGTGTATGTATGTATATATGTGTATATATGTGTGTGCATTTAAAATAATTCAAATCAACAAGGCCAACTAGTATTAAAAGAGGAAGTAACAAATAAGAGAGGTAATTTCTCTTTGTCTCATTTTATTTGATACTCTTTGATTTGACATGATATTTAAGGAAAAAAGAAAAATTTTTAAAACATGTGGCTTAAAATAATTTCTAGATATTTGTGTGACGGAGAACCATTTCATTAAGGAGAATTTTAAATATTAAATTATTTTTAATTAGAGTAAGTTCACATTCATTTTTAGTGATAGTAAGGTTGACATTCCATTGTATTCGTTTGTATAATTCGCTATACAATCTACAACTTTTGTATAACATCTTTATATTATGCTATACAATTCGTGTACAAAATTTGTATAATTCGTAGTGTTTGTATATTTCGCTATACAATTTGATTTGCGCACAATTTTTTATAATTTCGCAAATTATACAAAACTTAAACTGTAGTTTCAACTAGATAGTTACTGCGAGCGATAATTAATTCAAACTACAATTATATTAGCTCACTAACTAGTATATATTTATTTATATGCATAAGTTTTTCTTTAATTGAAGTAGAAAAAGATAAATAACAAACCCTATATAGTTAAAATAAAGGATCCGACGATATTTTGATTAGTCATATGTGAAGTTTAATTTTTAATAGTTTACTTTTTTCCAACAATAATACATTGCAATCAATAAAATACAATGTCAAATAAATGTCAACAAATAAATGAAGGAACATTTCCTTTTACTTTAAGTTTCTACTTTATTGATTAAAAAAAAAACTCTCTTTTTAACACTTTAACAGTACTTTAACTTATTTCATTCCCAAAGAACAATGATTTTTTGGTCCCTTTTCTCAACAACAACATTATCACAATGCATTAAAGGCTTTCGTCTATTGCGGGATAAGGGGGGTCAGATATACACAGCCTGACCCGTATGTTTAAAAATATAGCGCGACTGTTTTCGGATGACCCATGATGAGCGTCGAAAGTTGCATTGACTAACTGCTACTTCACGATTGAAAGAAACGCAGATAGTTTAAAGAGTCATTTTGCTTTATTCCATCATACCCTAAAATAAAAAAATAGTAAATTTTTTGCTACATCCGAAATTGATAAAAATTTTTGGTCGCTTTTCTAAATTTCCAATATTCATATCACAAAATTATTGAAATCACATTCTGGAATATTTTGACAGAACATTCTGGAATATTTTGACAGAACATGCAATACATTTTTCAAAGAGTTAAATAATAGAAAGTGACAAAAAGTCACAATGTTTTAGGTAAGTGTTAAAGCAAATTATTAGAGTGAATTTGGGTGATATATCCAAAATATGGATTGGTGGGTCATGGTGATCACTAACTAAATCTGATTTCTGTTTTTTTTTTTCTTGAAATTATTTTAATGTTTATTAGAATTTATTAAATGAAAAAATAGGAATAAAACAAGCACAAGAATCCATATAGTAGCCAAAAGCACATTGATAATTTAGCTATTTAGAGACAATGCATAGCATCTTCATGTAGCATTAATAAAAAAGGTGAATATGTATATTTACTAATATTGAAGATTCTGATTAAATGAATTTGTAAGATAATACATAAATTTATTAAAATAAATATTCAAGAATATAATTTAAATCATATTATTTACTATTGTCTTTTTGTTAAAACATAAATATACATATTAGGTGTAGAGAACACCATTGATTAGAAGGCCTCGGGATCCTATGGTTATCAACTATTTGGTAAATTATTTTCTCTGTTAAACAATATTTATTTATTATTGACTTGACATATACCTTAAGAAATAATAAAAGAGTTATATTACTATGTTACTTTTTGAATATAATAAATTTAATGCTTTAGGAAATGTATTAGATATTAAATACTTCTGATGTTTCATTTTATGTGATATCCTTTGATTTAACACGTATTTAAGAAAAAAAAAGGAAGACCGATGAAACTTGTGGTCTAAAACAATCCTTAGACATTTGTTGTAGAGAATCATTTTTATTAAAGGTAAAAGAGAAATTTTAAGGTTAGATTATTTTTACTTATTGTAAGGTGACATTCTTTTCGGGGCGGATTAAAAAGTAAAAGGTGTCATATAGGATAAGACGGAGGGAGTAGTATCAATAGCAAGGATAAACTGTTAATATCGATTAGTTCGTGTGTCTACTTTTTTAAATTTTAAACTCCATTAAAAGAAATTTTGAATTCGCCACTGCTCGAAAAAGTTAAACTCTCATATAAAACTAAATCGAATACGTTAATCAAGGACTCTCCACACTTTGTTTTTAGTTTGCAAGTCAACATATACGTGATAGGATTCCTATTCTAACTCTATATTAAAGTTTCATAATGTGGCCAAAATGTCAACTAAATATGAGTTAATGTTTGCATGTGAATTTGATATGATTCCATTTTTCAACTCTATATATAAGCAATATTAATATCTATTCTCTCCGTCTTCAAATTATCTGTCGATATTTCTTTTTACATGCTTTGAAAGAATTTACTTTCGTTTCATCTTATGTGACACTTTTTTGACTTGGCACAACGTTTAAAAAAACAAAAGACTTTTAAAACTTGTGGTCTAAAATCATTCTTAGATATTTGTATGATTAAGATATATTAAGGTTAAAACGGAAAATTTAAAGATAAATTGTTTCCCATTAGAGTAAGGTGATATTTTTTTTGAAATAGACTAAAAAGAAGAAAGTGACACATAAAATGGAACGGAGAAAGTAATTAGGATGCTAAACGATACTATTATACAAATTAAAATAGCACCAAAAAATTAATTATGTATATATGCTAATATCAAAGGAAACAACTCTTGCCTTTTCACTTTTTTATTTTTGTTCACAATATTTAATCATCCAAAACACAAATAAAATTCCAAAAAAAAAAAAATTATTTTTTTATGCATAACCTAGATACACGATCTCTTGCAATCAATATCCCTAACATATCGATTTCTCAAATCAACAATCATAATACAATTCATTTTAATTTCAACATTCTTTTTAATAATATTTAAAATTTTAATTCTTCCATTAATTCTCGTATATGAACTCACCGGTAATTCACCAGATTTCAAATCACTCCCTAATCGTGGAACGGTCAATATTTTCTCCACCATAATTTCCACCGTCACGTTCATCCGTAACGTCCGCCGTGCTTTGGCGGTCCCCGGTGGCGTTACTGCTTCTCCGACAGCCACGTCATCATAGAACAACCTAGTCGTTGCTTCATTAAACTTGAATGACACTGAATTTCGATTTTTAACGGACACGTCAGCAGATAACGTTAAGTTGACGTTTGGTTGGAGTGTAGTAGTGGAAGTACTTGTTAAGAGATGATTTATTCCGTCAATCTTGACGGAATTCATCCTTATAGACGGTTCATGCACACGGAAAACCGTAAATCCAAGAACTAACATTATAACGACGGTAACTAAAATGGTCGCCGTACAACAACCGCAACATTTGATACATCTTCTACGACGTCGTTTATCCTTATGTAACTCCAGCGTAATATTGTCGTCGTCGTTATAAATGTATTTTTGATGAAATCCTTGCGCCATAAATCGAGCTTGATCGTTTGTAGAAGCTATGGATGAATTTGGAGATTGTAGTTGAGACATTTTTGGAAACTATATGAACAATTTTTATTTTTATTTTTTCAATTTGTGGCACGTAAAGAAAGTTTAGTGTAATGAGTGGTTTATAAGTTATGGGAAATATATAATGTACTAACTATTTAGTCTTTGAATGTTGACTTGGAGGGAACTATATGTGTTTTATTTAATAAATAATAATTAATTAATGAAGCTTTTGCTAATGAAAGACAAAAAGAGGAATTTAACAACCCCAAATTTGTTCTAATTACTTGCCATATTATGTATGAATATGTATATATTGACGACGTATATAATTTAACGTATTATAACAACTGTTTTATGATTTAACATATTTGATAAAGATTTATATATAATTACGTTATATGTATCTCAATTGTATAAATATACACATCGTATATGTATCGATGTTATTCAATTATACTCATCGTATATTTTTTATCGATTGTCTTTAGCCAGTGGATATAATTATTTTAGCTACTTGAAATGAGTGCAACTATAGTACATGAAGTATCTGAACATAACATTACAAACACAACTAATAAATATAGGTTTTTTGGTACTCTTCAATGCTTAATTTGGGGCCAGATCTTGGCTTTCCCACCTAGCTAAACTCTGGATAATATTTGTTTTTTAAGGGGGTATAATAAAAATAAAATTGAAATTCTTTTATATATCTATTTTTGTTACAAAACTCATCGTTTTTTGAGTTATTGATTTTACGATTATATTTATTTAATGAATTCTCTAATATCGATATAGCATCGAAGCAGAAGTTATTGAGTTCATACGATCATCACGTTGCAATATTATAATTTTCGAGCGCGTCAGAGAACAATTTGCATAGACAAGTCTTCAAAAGTAAAACCCAAACTCTCGAATGAATTAAAGTATTTTTTGATGAAAAAACGTTGTATGCTATATGTATCTTATACAAGAAATCCTGTAAATAACAAATCATAATAAATAAAAAATGTATCCAATATATACATAATATTTTTTTTAACTGCAGAGGAGATCCTGAATTGCTTGACTTGTCAAATTTAAATTCATGGTACAATTCATCACTGAAATTTTATATTTACTAACAATTTTCATAGCCTTCACTTTTCCCCTAAATTCACCAAAACTTGTCAATTTCACCATTCTTGAATTTAAATCACTTCTGAAATTCCAATTACTATGATTTAATTGATCATTTGCTCTCAATTGTAATGAAATTCCAATTCTCTTGGACTTTCTAGCTTCGACCCGACCCACGTTAATATTCGCGAAACCTATCGTAACATTATCGTACAAAAAAACACTCATACTACTATCTTGAAAATTAATTTGACCAAAGTTTTCGTTGTCTACGATGATTTCAGCTCCCATGTTCATGTTGAACGAAGACGAATTAGTAGAATTTGAAAATCGAAGATTTTGTACGTTGATATGGTCTAGCTCGAAAGATGGAGATTTGAAACGAAAAAATATCATCGAGAAAATTAGCATGACTATGCTTAGCAAGACGATGGTAGATAGAAAGTACACGAGACACTTGTTGCTATTTTTGTTCTTGTTGTGAAAATTATTCGGTCTACTGAGATTCAGCGCTTGATCGCTTTTGGGATATGCGTTTGGTGGTGCAAGAGGGATGATATGACTATCTTCTGCCATGAATTTGGTTGGAAAAAGAAGAAAAGAAGAACTAAAGTTAAACTATATGAATTATCTTTTGGTCTCTTATTTAATGTGTGGTGGACATATATAAAGAAGTCTAGAGTTGGGACAATGGATTCATGATATTTTTTGATATGAAATAATATATATAAAATTAATTTTTTTAATAAATAATTAGAAAGAGTAGAAGTCGCGTATTATGATAGAAGGTTAAACAGTTAGTAGGGATATGATGATATCTTTTCTTGTGATATAGTAGATTAATAGGGATAGTCGTGTCGATATATATTGTATTGTTATAATCTATCAATTATTTTGTAGCTTATATTATCTTTATAAATTATTATTTATTATCTGCTCTAATCATTATTTCATATTTAATAATTTTTATTTTTGAAGATGATATTTTTGAGGGGAGGAATTTTCAAATCAAAGTTACAAGGTAGTTAATGGATGACTTGAGCCAAGTCAAGTTGGGCGTCGTATTGTTTTCAAAGTGGGGTTGGCTATCTTTATTGTTATTAAATTTTGCAACTTCCAATTAATTGCATAAAGTTGAAGCCGGCATGAACATTTTTCTTTAAATAATAAAATAATATTTTATTTATCTCATATTAACTGAATTTATAAGGTAATATATATACATATTAAGAAAAACATTTAAAGATAAACTTTACACCATATTTTTCACCATTGTTCATTGTAAATTCATAAATATATAGTGTAATTTATTTCCTAGAAAATGTAAAAGTTCAATAAATGAAGGGCAAATATGGAAAAAGTTTCAAACATTCATCTTAAACAACAACAACAACATACCCAGTGAAATCCCACAGGTGGGGTCTGGGGAGGGTAGATTGTACGCAGACCTTACCG
>JAABOM020000103.1:25522869-25540153 GCA_011800125.2 Solanum clarkiae | reverse complement strand
ATTTTGAAATGGGAAAGGGAAGAGGAGGAAGAAGAGGGTCGGCAGTGATGGTGACGAGGGCGGCGACGGGAAGAGAGCGGGGGCGAGGGTGTGGTATGGGTGAGGCGGCGGGGCTTAGGGTTTTGAATGGGAGTTTGGGGAAAGAAATGGAAGAGAGGTCGGGGAAAGGTTTTAAAAAGGGGCGCGTGTGTATCACGCGCCCGCTTAAAAAAAATATTATAAAATCCCTTTTTTTTTTTTAAATTAAAAAAAATGTTAAAAAATGTTTAAAAATTGTAGAGATAAAAATGCAAAGTTTTGGAAATTAATGACACCGTGACGGGTAAAAATTGGGTGTCAACATATAATAATAATAATTTTTTTGGCTGAACATGTATAACATAATTTTAATATATATTGCAAATAACTATTCATAAAACATATATAATATAAGTTCTATCGATGAATAATGCATTTATCACATACTTTATTACACCTATAATACAAATACAATATATTTTAAAATACTTATAATATATTCATATTGCATTCATAATTTACTTTTATTAATACAAATACAAACTTATCATGGTATTATATATATCGTTATAAATAGTAATAATTATTTATTAAAAATTACTTGCCCAAATAATTATTTTTATTTCATGTGAGTCTTTAAAATTGAAGACTCGTGATATTATGGTTTGAATTGTGACTTATCGAATATTCAACTCTTTATACGAGATATCAAGACTTAGAAGGAATAAGAATAATCTATGTAAAGAATAAGAATATTCTATGTAAACATGATCCTCTAATTCGTTTAAATTTGGGATAAGTTTATTCGTCCATTAACTTGACTCATTTTAATTAGTTTAATAATAAGTAAATAATAAGTTTGAGCTAATTTGCCTATTTGATACTCTACCCAAAGTGTGCTATAATTGGGACCATGATATTAAATGTTGGGAAATTAATTATTCGGAGACATAAATCATAATTATATGAAAATATCTACTGTTTCTCGTAAATACGCCATCTGTTTTATATTAACTGAATTTGTAAGGTAATGTACATATATTAAAAAAAATATTCAAAGATAAACCTTACACTATACTTTCTACTATTATCCTTTATAAAATCATAAATATATAGTATAATTTATTTTTTAGAAAATGTAAAAGTTAGGACAAATATGGAAAAAGTTTCAATCATTCATCTTGAACTTTGAAAAATTTAACTATTTTAAACTTTGAAAAAAATCTAAAAAAATTCAATTAATTTGAGACGAAGGAAATATAAATCAATGACATCATTTTCATTGTACTATAGCAACGACACATTAGAAAATTATCTTAAAATAATATCCCTTTAGAAACTTTTCCGGATTTTATTAGAAAATAATATGAATTTTGTTTGGTAATGAGAACTTTTTGTGTCTGTTAACCACTTTTCCTTGAAATTTCTCTCTATTCATATGCTTTTTTTTTTTTTTTGTTAGGATCATCGTCATCTCTTCACTAAAATAATTTGAATAGATAAATTATTTTCAATAGGTCTTCGGTTCATAAGATAAAAATTTATCAAATAAGTTGCAAAAAAGTATTCTGTCCCATTTTATATGACACAATTTTCTTTTTTGTCCGTCCTAAAAAAATGTCATCTTTCTAATTGGAAACAATTTAACCTTAAAATTCCCCTTTTACCTTAATGAAATGATTCTCAACCACACAAATATCTCAAAATGACTTTAGACCACAAGTTTCAAAAGACTTACATTATTTCCTAATCACCATGCCAAGTCAAAAGGTGACACATGAAATGAAACAGGGAGAGTATATATATATATATATAACATTACAATGACACGATACATAACAAATGAATCACCAAATAAAACTAATATATGTGCGTGCTAAACAGGCCAATCTGCCAAAATGGGCTGGGCATATTCTCTTTTGAAAAAGAGAAAGTTAAAGTTGAGCTTTAGTAATTTACATTAATTCACATAATTTCCAATTTGGAGATCGCTTTTCTAGTTTATTTTGATCAGTTTTAGTTCAATAGTTTGATTGGGTCATTCACACAAATGCTCCTATTTTGAATATCATTTAATATTTTATTATTAAATTTGATGATTTTTTAATTTTTATCCTTCAACACTTTAAATAATAAATAAGTGGTCAAAGATACTGTTGACGCCAAAATTAAAAAAAAAAAAATTTTGCTTGGCATCAGTTTATTTTTGGAAAAATGACACAACTTATCTCCTAACATTTAGTTCCAAGATAACTTTTACCGATAAATGCAAACTTTCAATTTCATAATCCACAAACTATATTATAAAAAATATAACTTAATTCTTACAGACTTATACCGAGCAAAGAAAAAATTCTATACACTTATGTCATAAAAATACTACAAAACTTATATAGCATAACTTAATTGCTCTAAACTAATGCCCAACGAAATTAGTTTGTAGATAAAAGCATTTTTATTCAATATATTTTTTATTAAATGGAGCAACCGAAACAAAATTTTAACGACCCTCATATTTTTGGATTTAATTCATTTGAACAATTGACAAATAAACAAACAAAGAAAAAGATGTTTTATTAGCTTCAAAAAGATCAAATGATGTGTATTAAACAATAGTACAACTTATTAGAAACTTTCACTATATAAACAAAACTCTCAAATATATATAACTGTACAACATCACCACCACCATCACCACATGTCCAGTAAAATCTCACAAATAGAGTTTGAGAATAGTAAAATGTACGTAGACCTTTTCACTACCTTATATAGATAGAGAGACTGTTTTCGAAAGACCCTCATCTCAACAATATCATCCCAAAAGAATATTATACAACACCCAAATGAAAATTATAAATGCATAAATGTTGTACTTTATAAGACTTCCAAAAAAAAAAAATATAAAATCCTATTTATTATTTTCATTGGCAATCAAGATCCTGAATTGCACTAATTGTCAAATTAATAGACATAGTACAACTCAAATCTGCAGTTTTTTTCCACCTAAATACCCTAAACACTTTCACTTTCCCTCTCATTTTAGCTTCAATAATCACTGGTAAAATCCCAGAAGTATTATTAATTCTTGATCGCAAATTATTATTTGCCATAATATAAATTCTTTTGGTCGAACGACGTCGTACTTCTCCATCAGGAATATTAAATTCGCCAATACTTGTTCCTTGTGCAGCCTTAATAGTACCTAACGTACCATCATAATCGTAACGCCAAAAATTTCGATTCCTCAAAAATATTTGCCCGGAGAAATTAATTCTGCCATCACCATCGTTCGATATTCTGATATTATCGACCCTTATTTTAGGCGATTTAATTCGAAGAAATATGAAGGAAAATAGAAGAATTATTCCAGTTATAAAAATTGTGAGGAGAAAAATACTTCTGATTCTGTTCTTCCTTCTTTGGTTATTATTTGATTGGAAATTATTTGTAGCAAATTCTGCATCACTTCTAGGCATAACATTTGATGGTGCTAGTGGGTATTTTTGATCACTGGCCATTGTTGAAATTTTGAGAAATTTTTTTGAATTGAAGTTATAAATTAAAGGAGTGTGTTTATTTATATTGTATAGTTATATGTTTTGATTGGGACACTTTCGTGGAAAATGTTAATAGCCACATATATTTAATTTTCTATGGCTAGACGTGTTGATTTGATAAAATTGACTTTCTAGAGAGCCTCCTAGACTTCAACTATTTTGTAATTTTTATGTGACGTAGCAAATTTCGTTAGGGATTTGGAGTAATTAAAGGGCGTTTAGATTTTTATTTGTTGTCAGGTATTATGTTGGTTCTTAACTAAATTTGAATTACTGTTTTGTAGAGTAATCAAAAGGGTATTTTAACTTTTAATTTCACATCTAATGTTCGAAGTTCAATTAAATTCGTATTTCGTTACGAGAATAATGATCTTGATAAGATTTTTTTTTTATTTTTAAGAGTTGAAACTTAAAACTTATGATGGAAGTATTTTGAATTAGTCCACCATGACCAATATTCATAACTCTTATTTAGTTTTCATCACTATTTTATCTTTAATATTTTTCTTATTTCTCAAAAATACCTTTCTCGTGAATAAATTACAACCATGCACCTTGAGTTTTTTTTTGGGGGGAAAAAAGGTACCTTTTCCTGAAACAAAAAACCCCTAATATATCCTTTTATTGCGTATATCTTTCCTCCTTTTTCTTGTGAAAGATACTTTTAAATTTCTACTAATATTTTTGTAACTTTATTAAGGGCATATTTATCATTTTATCAAAAATGGCTTATCAATATAATAATCCAGTTTATTACTCTCTTTATCCCATTTTATGTGGCACCCTTTCCTTTTTAGTCCGTCTAAAAAGAATGTCACCTCAATATAATTGAAAACAATTTTCAAAAAAATGTCACCTCAGAAAATGGACGAATGTGACAAGAATTTCCAAAATAAAACTAGGGGTGAACTTTGGATATTGACCCTCCAGAATGTCACCTTAATATAAGTCAATATTATCTCATCCAACTTGTAAATATTATAGAAATAACCTTCTTTTCAAATTTTAACTTTAATTGTCGCCAACTTTACCCTGACAAGTTCATATAGTAGTTTCCAATTTTATATTTTCATAGCTATCATATAAAGTTTATGGGTTGCGGTTCTATAGTCACAAGTCATTGTGTTTCAGATTAATAATGTATAAGTATCAAAAAAGTTTGAGATCATAATATGTTACACAAAGGTACCATTTTTCTGTAGTATTATCACAGAATATTTTCTTGCCTCCGCCCACCTAAAAGAGCAACTCATATTGTATTTTTAAAAAGATCCAATTGTGCCATATGTATAATTAGGTGCGTTATAAAGTTGAAAGCTCCACTTACCTGAACATAACATTTATGTTGGATGGTACGTAGTAGACTATGGAAAGTTTTCTCTGAAGTACAAATTATGACTAGCTGTCCATGCTACTTATATAAATCAGGTTATGAAAACGTAACATTAGTAGCTATGTATATAAGGTTGCATTTTTTTTGGGTGCAATTTTAAATACTGAATCTATTAATCACTCATTTTGAAGTATATATATTTAACTAGTTACTTTTAGTCAGAAATTGCTGCTTTGCTTCAAGTAAAAAAAAAAGTTTGAAAGAGTCTTTAAGACCCAAATTAAATAGACTTTTTGGTATCAAATTTCCAATTGATTGACATTAACTTGTATGAGATAATATATAAATTTGACTTCCAAAATGAAACCGTAGACTTGTCTTCTACATTTTCTTCTTCCTAACTTAAGTCCTTCCAAATTCCAAAATTATCTGCACCAAATTCTCAATATAATTTTCTTCAAAACATCCCAATTTCTACCTTAAACTAGTTGTATTGATTGTTCAAAGAAACTAAGGCAGCCTAACTAGAGAGTACAGAGACAATATAGAGTTGATGGGATTGTTCAAAACATCCCATTACTCATTTTTGATGATGTACCTTAGTTCTTACAAAATAAGGAATATAACATCAACAAAAATTTAAAGAAATCCAATGAAATCGATGAGATTTCCCCTGTGATAGTACCTTTCTCCAAATTGAAGTACTATAGATAAACTTTACTAATAAGAATTGCATATACACGTATTTTTCTATCCTCTTATCTAATAAGTAGTAAATTAAAGTACCCCAAAAAAATACTCACAAAGCAAAAGAAGAAGGTAGTACATGGACATTTTCTGGAAGGATTCCCTTAGCCCCATTATAAGTTCCACCAACAAAGCTATCAGTCCCCCACTAGTCCTACTAATATTATCTTCTTCTTTCAAAATTGTATTTTTCTCTCCCATCCAAGCCATGAGTGCTGTCCTTTCATGTTTGCCATTTTCACAGTGTTTCTTTATCAAGGTGGTCGACTTCTTATTTGCTGTTCCCCAATATTCTCATTCTTCATGTGTATTGTAACCATTCACTTGCCATCTTTTTCCCCCTCCTATATTCTAAGCCATCTGACCAAAGCAGAGTCTCCCTTTTGGAGTTCTGAAGTTTGGTATGTGAAAGCAGATGACTGAATATATATAAAACCTATATACATATCATACTAGTATGTATTCTCTCTTGAAATATACTCTTCCTCCTATTATGTACAATTTGTATCTGACTTATTCCTTACTAATGTTATGTCTTCAGTAGAATCATCTAATCAGGTACTGAAGATAGATATGGTAAATACTGGTTTACCAATATGTGTGCCGGTTGATGCAAGAATTGTACTCCAGGGCCTTCTAGAAATGTTCTTTGTGAAACTCGAACTTTGTCGTGCCCTTTTGATTGAATTCTTTGCAGAGTTTGCTGAGTTCTTTAGCTAATATAGGTGCACCACAGTAGAAAACCCCTGGTCCAAGATAACAAATTTGGAATCAACTTGCTATAAAACAACAAAAATTTTCAATGTCCGAGAGGTTTAAGGATAATCATACCTATTCTTGCATTTGCATGCTTGGTTAAGGTCTTGGAAAACACTTTCCTCCAATTCGGCCTGGCAAAATGTGTCCTCACCTGTTGATAAAGAGCAATCAGCAAGGAATTCAAACAGCTGAATTAAGACTGAACTGAATAAAATAATCTAACTTGAAGACGTGAAGCGCCTTACACTGGTGCCTGATACAATATCAACCCCATTCTTAGCATGGTTAAGCGCCTGGACCATGGTAATGAGAGCTGAACGTGCATCTCCTTCCTCATAAACACTCGTCAAATAGTTATGCATCTCGATGACCCCCTGAATATCATTCATGGGAATATCATAAATTTTGACGTACACAGAAAATAATCTGGAAATCTGGACATTTTGCATTACCCTTTGATCAAGTTCCGCCACTTCGTTCATGACACCTTTGAACCAATCAAATGATCCTTGCTCCCGGGTAACCCAATAAAAATATGCATTTGTGGTTCTTAGAGTACTCTTTTTCTTTTTTGGAGAGACCTTGTTCAGAGCTGGTTGTTCACTTGTAGCAGCACTCATGTCTGAGTTCCCACTAAAATCCGAGACTAAATCCTGAGAACAGAAAAATGAACAATTAGACCTCTTGTTCATCATGGTACCCCGAGAAGACAGTATATGAAGATTGCTCTAATTGAGCAGAATTATGTTTAATGTAACACCACATGAAGATTTAGATACTCACTGCTTGCTCCTCCATTTTGACGATATTTATGAGCAAGTCTTTCAGGATACTTATAAACGGCGTTGCTCCAATGCCAAGACCAACAAGCAGTAAGACATCATACTTTCGGTAATCTTGTGCTGGAGCTCCATAAGGTCCATCTATTAATAGCTTTGGCAAACTGAGATTTAGGAGTAACTTATGGTATCAATAATAATAATACCTCCAAGTTTAGTCATATACTTGCCCAAAATATTTTTTTTTTCTGAAATATACCCGAAAACTAAGTTTGTCCTTGTAGAATTATACCTTGTTTTGGTGTTTTCGTCAGCTCTGAGTAGGCCACTCTTTCCAGCCTCTGGCTGCTCACACGCCTCGGAAAAAACCCGCTTGAGTTCTTGAGTCCAGTCACCAAGTTGCCGGATATGAATGCTCAAGTAGTCATCCCCAGGAGCTGAAGTAATGGAAAATGGATGCCTGGATATTTAGCATGTAGAATCTCAGTAGTTAAGCATACTGTCTCATCAAATGTTTAGGAAACTATTAAAGATGACCTAGAATTGCATCCCCTTCCCCTTCCTCCCTATCTGAACACAGTTCACATATTTTATCACCATCCTACACTTCCATCAAAGTGCTAATTTCACTATTCAAGAAAGAGGACAGGGTAAACTGACAACTTTGAATTGACGCAAATGGGAAACTCCGGTGGTCATGTAATCTAGTAAAATTTGAAACTCTTTTCTCCAGGGTAATGAATTTCACTAAAATCAAAAGGCTTTGAGTCACTTACCACTCGAATGGAGAAACAGCTGGACACTGGACAAACATATATTGTCCACTCTTGTATCGAAATTGAGGAGGCTTAGACATTTGCAGAGTGAGGACATTTCCAGGATATATCGCTACCTGAAATAAATTGTTAAAGTTTAAACACAAATGAATAGGAACAACATATTTGATTTAGCAGTTGCTTTAAGGAAAATGTTATTCGTGAAATTTAGCTAGAAAGCATCAGTCTACTAACTAAGACTTACAGTATTATGTTATAATAAATTTAGCTACAAAATATTTCCATGTTACTCTTTTCTATTTATAACTCTGCCTGTGTAAAGTGTGAGCTCGTATATTTGGCCGATCTCAAGTGATTAAAGGAGTGGAGTTGTAGTAGGATGACGTTCAGCGTAATATTAGTAGGAGTAATTCATGATGAATCCACATCCTCCAAACTAGCTGGGTTTAAGGTGTAGTTGTTGCTATTGTTGTTTTTTCTTTTTTCCGTTTATACATTGTAATTGAATTTCACCATGTGAATTGGCTAGGAGGTGCAACATTAAAATCAGACCATGTAAAGAACATCCTGAGTCCAGAAATCTAATGCAAGTGAAACGAAATGCCAATTTCAGAAGCTTACTTTTAGAAGTCGGACAGTGTACAAGCCTGATCGGAAGAATCTAAGAGTTCTTTCCCCTACGTAGAGAAGTACAGGAACTGCTACATACATCCATGTCTGAGAAACAGATACATGTTAATAACATGAAACCAATAAAAATAACATCAATGTTATTAAAAAGGGAGTGCACAAGAACTCAGAAGATATACCGTCTTGGAGTACCATTTATGCACAAGGTAGAGGAATGTGCCATGGATAATCAGTATGATGTAGACGATGACGAGAAGGTGGTGCGAGTACCAGAAGGCGTTGAAGCCAGTGAGTCTATCAAAAGGTTTGGGAAACTTAATGAGGCTCCGCCTAAACCATCGCGTTGCAAGAGTGAAAGCAATGGCCATGAGGATTACCATTATTATTCCCGTCAAACCCTCAGTTCCTTTTAGAAGATCTATGTACTGAGGCTTACTTGGGCCAAAATCATTCATCAAATAATTCCGATAATTTGTGTCATTTGCATGTATAAGCTTTGGGAAATCACAAACAAGGTGGTTGCCAGCATGGAGTATGATACCAATAACAATGGCTGCAGCAACAGTCTGCACATAAGAGTAAGAATATTAGAGCAAATATAAACGCCACCTATAATTTCTGAGATTAACGTGTTCTTCCATGTATAATTAGTTAAATTCCAAAAGAGTAACAAAACGTACACAAACAGAGGAGATCTTTGTAGGAGCATTTCTTTTATTTAAACATATGGAAAGAAGAGAATGAAAGGAAAGCCTACCTTGTGAAAGTTGATATTGTCATCAAAGGGTACAAAACAGCTCAATTTGGTGGACCTGAGGTATGTAATGGTGTTTCTGCATACTGGTAACAATATAAGAGCCATGTTGAACTTGAGAGTCTCAGCAGCGCCCTTAGCCGTGAGAAGGCAATAACCCATGACGTGGAATGCACTTTTCTGTTTGTACTGATAGAACTTCCAAACAAAAAGCCCAATCATTATCAAAATCCACAAGGCCAGAACCCAAATCCTCTTCCAATTTTCTTGCAGTGTATAGACAAGTTTTGTGCTTATTCTCCTTATTGGGCTTCTCTGCCTCAACCCTTGCAGGTTTTGGCTCAAAGCTTGGCTCGTGTAGCTTAGTGCTTGACTATAGTTGAGGTAAGTGTCCTTTTGGAGGAGAAGGGTTTCCAGCTGCCATAGCTGCATTATCATCATCATCATAAAACAAGCATGATCAATAAGTTAATTATGTCATGGCATCATGCTCAATAAATCAAGTATAAATTTTACAAAGTGCTTGTTTATCCATAAAAGGGCTGAATTTTTAAAACTCGAGTCATTACAAGTAATCGTTCTTATTTTTCAAATTGTTTATTCCACTAAATTATGAAATTACTTATAGCAAGAGGTGTACGGATCAATTGATTACATTTAGACTACTTCACTGAATATTTGTTCTCGAAAAGCTAGAGCTTTTTTGCGACTTAGGTTTAATTTCATTAATTCAGTATTTAAAGGCTTTTTTTCCAAACAAATACTTAAAAAGAAAAAATAACTTTTCGCCGTGCTCCAATTTTAGTTACAGAATGGAGAGAGATAGACTAAACCTTTTAAAATCGAGTTTATGCTCTTTCCCGCTCTTTTGCTGTTTTTCATTAACACCACTGCACCAATACTTCGATGAAATATGCAGCACAACTCACTAAAAACGCCACTACATTCACATCAAATTCTTCAAAAATATATTGTAGAAGATTCGATGCCCATCCACCAACAATACAAAAGGCCAAACATACAATCGATAAAAGGGTAGCAATTTCTTAATATTTTTTATTCTATAATATATTGATAATAATCAAAGTCGCACGTAAATTATTATTTTTTTAGTGAATTTCAGATTTCAACTATTATTTCTACCCCTTTTCGTTTTAACCTCTAAGTATTGTTAAAACTGCGTTGGCGAAAAACATCTGTTTGTTTTTACACGTGTTTGAGTGCTCAAAACGCGCATTTGATGTATAAAGGAGAAGGTCCACATGGGATGTCAGGACCGCCCAACAAAGGTAATGGCCATATATTCTCCACCTTCTAATGATGGAGGAAACATAGAGTGTGACAAACACAAAACAAGTGCATTCTTCTTGGACTTTAAATTCAAGTACATTCTACATCGTTTTTCTAGAGTAAACGTCAATTTAGTAGATAAAATTATTTTCAATTAAACCATGAGACAAAGGAAAACTATAAACTAAAAAGAAAAGAAGTAGCTGCATTAATAAAACTACTACTACACCTGTTTCATTTTTAGGAATTATTTATTCCAAGTGGCCTATGTAATACTTCCATTGACTTTATCAAAGTTTTGAAAATGGTAGTAGGCATGTTTAGGTTACTAAATCTCTTTTAAGAGATGGAAAGTGTTTTGGTTTATCTAAAGTTCCTGCACTATGTCTTGCTCCAGGTACATAGCTGAATTTAGGAGCCAAAGTAGTGGTAAGGTTGGGGTTCAATAAAATAATGTATATAAAGAAGTGCACGCACTTCTCACTTCTCTATGCTCTCCTCTGTTCCTGACCTATACTAATTGGTCTGAGTTTCGTTGTCACTTCTACTTCTGTTAATGAAATTTTAAAGTAAGAAAGATTTTTAAATCCTATAATCTTAAACTAAAAATATCTATTAATACTAAAGTGCTTTTAAAATATAATGGTGTTATTAAGGCAGCAATACATGATAAATTAAAACAAAGGGATAATAAAAATTGATAAGAATCTTAATTAAATTTCTTACCAAGGATGTGACAGCATTTTTCACTTCTTTAAATATTGAAATTAATCCTAACTACATAATGTAAGCTCAACCAACCAAAATTAGGTAGCGTATTTCATTGAAGTTTGAACAGATCACCTCCTTATCACTTCAGTTACCTAATTCTTTTCATAATTCCTTCACTTTCACATGTTTTTTTTTTTCAAAAAATTTTTACCAGACGATGAAAGTGATGAATCGAAAAACTGTTGAACGACTACAATTGGCAATTTATTTAGAAGGATTAGAATGGAAATAGTATTAATATGAAAAAATATTTGTTGAACAACACGGTTTTTCAGTGTCACTCTTTTGTCGTCTAACAAACTTGGACTTTTTGCAAAATTCTTGCAAGTCTAATGCAATAAATTAGTTGCAACCATTTTGCATAAGTCAATAACCAATCAACTGATAGTAATTTACTTAATTAGGGGAAGAGTTAGTCATGATAGGACTAATTGTCGTGCAAGCAACAAAAATAAATAATTTGTGTTACTTTTGAAGCTCTCAAACAAAAGGGGAGGGAGGGGGTCCTACCTCAATGTAGCCAAGTCTTTCAGGATCTAATTCTTCCATGATCAGAGCTGCATACTCTTCTGCTTGTTCTTTTAATCTTGATAATTTGTTTGCAGAGGCACTTAGCATGATGATCTACATTATTGATCACAGTAATTAAACAATAAAAAGTCAATATTTCCTGTTTGTCGTTTTCAATAGAACAAAGTTGATTTCACTATTGCAATGGGATAATAGGTATAACCCTTCAGTATTTAACCAAAAGTCATGAATTTAAGTATCGCGTATATAAGAAAATCTTAATAGTTGGCCAATTAAATTTTTTTAACGCAAGGGAAACCCTTGTCGCTATCCTTCGAGTGCGCACAGGGTCAACCTCCATTCCTATTCAATAACTCGCAAATCACACAAGAGAGATAACTCGCACTAGACAAGCCTCAATGTGATGAACTTGACCCAAAAAGCAAACATCTTGCTTTCCACTAGCAGAAGTTTCGAACTTAAAACCTCCAATATGAAAGCTTCAAACTCAAACTATTGAACTACCAATAAGAATAGACTTGGTATTCCAGAATAATAAGAGTTATTGCCAAAAAATATATATTTTTGGAGTTTTAATCCATCAAATGTCTTTTAACAAGATAGCCAAATAATATATATTGTTGGAGTTTTAATCCATTAAATGGCATTTAATTAATCAGGAACATAATTGGGCCGAAAGACATTTCAAAGGAAAAAGGAAGAATAAATAATTTTAAAAACAAAAGGTACTTGAATTTAAAAAAGCTTTGACAATATACAAATAAAATATGTTTGCTTGACAAAAACGCCCCCACCAACTCCAATGAAAATGATGTTTTAAGTAAGTAATAAACAAAAATGTTGGTGGGACTATTTGCATAAAAAGCTTTATACATTGACGTTCCGCTATTTGAGCCAGACAAAAAAAGTTTCTAGATCATGGGTAGCGTCAGATAGCAAGACTAGAGAGATTATGCAATGAATTATATTAATAAAAATACATTTACAATTATCTTAAATATAATTTTCTTATCTGGCCACCTAATCAACTCGCCGAACACAAATTATTTTATCCAATTATAGAAGAAAAAAGAAAAGAAAAATAGGGGTCATAAAGCTTAATCCTAACCACTTTGTAGTATTGGTTTAAATTTAGAATGCATGTGCTTGTATATGCACAATGAATTATTTATACACGTCATTACGCTTTTTATATAAGGCAAAGTCAGCGAGACATTTTAATGAAACCACAACCTGGCAGACTGTTCTTCTGAGAAATCATTTTTTATGCTATATTAATTAAACTCTTTTTCTTTAACTCAAGATTAATCAAAAAATTTCCTTCTTTCTGGAAAAAAAACTATTTAATGAGTTATATAATTTCCTTAACCATTAAGAATGTAACACCCAAATTGGGATAATTACATCAATGACTATTTGGTTATTTCAATTACCAAAAAAATAATCATTCCTTGTATATTATATATATTCAGTGTATACCTCATGTATACGTAATCTATATTATATAATCAGTGTATATATTTTATAACTTTTGACAAGCTATTATTATATAGTTGTTGTATAATTTTTTACGATTTTTGACTATTTTTATGTATAAATAATGGCTATATATATATTTGAAACTATCCCATTGAAATTCCGATAAATTCATTCTCATTATATGAACTCAGTTATTTTTTTGGCACAAAAGAAATCTCAAAAGCATCCACCTAAAAAGCTTTAAGTAGAAAAAATTTGAATTATTTTTTTAAATATTACTCCCTCCCACGCACCCCCACCCCACCCCACACCAATTTTATTACCATACTTTCTCCGTCTCATTTTATGAGACGGAGAGAGTAGTAGCTTTTGTTTGATTTTCTTTTTTAGTTTGTTTACAGAAGAATAATTTTTTTAGTAATAATTTTTAATTTTAATTTATTATATAGCAAGTCTTCATGATATAAAGATATTTGATATATTTGACATATTTATAAAATTGCAAGATTTAATTATTTTTGAAAATTTTGAGTCAAATTAAAATAGGCTAATGAATAAAATGAAAACAAAATATTAAAATTAATAAATAAAAGTGAAAATCTATTTCTAGATAAAATAAACAAAATATTATGTTGAGTGTAGGAAAAATGAATACTCTATATTTACCTCTTTTACTTCATCTTCACCAATTCGACCATCTTCATTCTTGTCCACCCTGTACCATACAATGAAAACCGCAAAGATTGTTACGTGCTGTAAAATGTAAGTACGATTTGCCCTTTGCAGAAGTAATTAATCTAATAGATAAAGACGTCCCATTTAAATATTCAGAATATTTTTTTGTCAGTTGTCATGCAGTAGTCTATGTGTGTTCCACATGGAAAGCAAACAGTAAATTTCGTTTTCTTTTCTTCACGATTTGTTTACTTTTCTCTAATTTTACTTAAGATAATTAATTTTTATTTTAGTGCTAATTAATTATGTCAATGGTGCGTACATGTCGAAGAAGATCTGAAGCCGAGAATCGAAACTCTGATCGGTGATTTGAGACCAATATTCATACAATTCTTCCTTGCTAATCTTATCAACCTTCAATCTTCTTCGTCTACTCAAAGCATCAAACAATTCCAATGCGAATTCCTTCGAATCCTTCATACCTTTAACCAAATAATTAATCAAAATTAATGTGATCAGTAATCAATAAGGAAATTACACTGTAATGATCACCAGCGATAATACTGACCGATGCATTGTGCGAAATCGGAGCGATAAAGGTAGCCGTCTTTAGCGAGTTTAGCGAAATTGTTTTCAACTTCATTCCATCCGTTAGTTTTGTTATTGCTGATGAATTTGAGTCCACGAAGAGCCTTTTGAGCGCCGGAACGAGTTCGATCGAGCTGAGCGCGCTGTCGACGTAATGCTCGAGCAGCTAAAGCCGAGTCGACACCGTTGCCTGTTCCGACAACGGCGTTTTGGAAAAACGACGTCGGAGAAAACGCGCGAGATGCATGTCCATGGCTCCATGAGAATCTCCTTAGCTCCGCTTTCAGCTCTTGCGAGAACTGCTTCGCTTTCGCGACAGCCTCAGCTTTCAACTCCTGTGAAAACTGACGGAATTTATTCGATGTACTCCGCCGCATCGTCGGCGATCGAGTTCCCGACGTCGATGTCGCCGACGCCGGAGTTTCAACGGATGCTCCACCAATACCGACTCCGGTACTAGGATCAGAAGCATCAATATTGATCACAGTAGCCGGTTCAACGCTCCGTAGAATAATCGTATCATCATCCTGAAGATCAAGTATGACTTCAACAAACTCCTCCGATGCAAAACCGGAATTGTCCCCGGAATCAGCTACAGGAGAAGACTCACCGCTTAAATCCTTGCCGGAAGATACCGTATCCGATGTCCACCGGCGTTCATGCCCAGGTAACCCCCTCATTTGACCCAAACCAAAAAATAAATTTATTATTAAACAAATATATATCCCAGAAACGGAAAATGCTCTTTTGTGTGTGTGAGTGGTGAATATTATATAGCAGAAAAAATGCAGAAATGGTTGTACGCGTCCTGAATCTGGCAAAAAGGACACGAACCCTGTGGGTTCTGTAGAGGAAAAAATGGCAGAAGGAGAAAGAGAAAATGGAGTTTTCTGCAGAAAATTTTATTTTTATATATATGGAGAGAGAGAAATGGATTTGGCTTTATAGGAAGCTTTATCAGAGCTTTCTTAAAAATGGTGAGGGAGTGAGTGTCCTTTCTGAATTTTGATAGAATAGGTTCAATTTATATGTAAATAAAAAAAGAAGTAGGAACATGCATTTGTAATTTCTCTATGTTGTGGGCTTGCTTGTTATGGTGACTCGTATAGAATGAATATCAGTACTATATAGTAATAGTACGAGCTAGTAGACACGTACGAAAAATCATGAATCTAATTTTTTTTGTCAACGTCTTTTTAGTTGAGCTTGTCATATTAGATTTGTTTAGTAATATAAATAGTGATTATTGCGACGTTACTAAGTTAATAGTGATGGAACCTCGATTGGATGAGTGACAAAAAGTCGAAATTATCATATTACAAGCTCAATTTAGCAGTGATTATGATGGATGATAAAATATTTTTTCAATTTATAATTAAAAACATTTTATCTTTAATATGGAACTCGTATATACACATTGCTATTGTAATTAAAATGGTATCTCTTGGACAGTGATAGAGTCAGAATTGTCACTAAGGGGTTCAAAATATGAAGAAATAGACATAAATTGTTACTAAGGGGGTTCGACATCTACTATATACATATAAAAAAATATTTTAATCATGTATAAATAATGTAATTTTAAATCAAAAAAGGTTCGTCCGAACCCCCAACAAAGAAATAGCTCTGCTCCTGTCCATGGATGAAATATCTTAACAAAGAAATAGCTCAGTGCCTGCTGGTGCGAAAATAAAGTATGAATTGAACAAGAGTTTTGTAGGACAGATATCTCCAGGTGACAGAATTATTTCATTTTTTTTTTCCACAAACTCATTTATCTTTCCAATTCAATTGTTTATTGACGCAATCTAATTCGAAATAACCTATCAAATTATATGTTAAATGGGCCAGTAGTATAACTCAATGGGCCAAACAGCAATCAAAATGATCCAAAATCACTGTGGGAAAAATTACCTAAATACATAATTACCCAAGTTTATTTTACCATATTCTCTAAAAAAAATTTATTATTTGAAAAAATTATAAAAATCTCTACTTATGTCTATTTTCTGATGCATCATATTATCGGTCAGATACATCATTGAATGTCTTTACATGATATATCGAGAAGTCAGATGTATTAGGACGTATTTAATATATTCGGATTCCACCAAATTTAAAATTTTTTCGTAATTTGAAAAAGAATAGGAATAGGATATAATTAACTCTTAACAGTATGAAATTTGTATAATTTCTACATAATTTTGAGATTGATAATTATGTTTTTGAAAGAATTTAAGCGAATAATTTAAGAAGAAATTTGTTGACCTTTTTATTTTTATTTATAGTATTAAAAAAGAGAGAGAAAAGAGAAAAAGGGGCAATTAAGTCATGTTGTCCGGACTGGATATTTAACACATCTTAATTAATTTCCTTTTTTGTCGAAATAAACATGGCTTGAACTAGTAATATCATTAATAATCTATTGAATGATTTTCGTTGTAATCTGCTCAAGTTTAATTCAATTCCGTTAATATATTCCTTATACTCTAGATGGCTCGACTAGCTACCTATTTCTATTTCTATTTCTTTGTTTGAACATCCCTTTAAATTTAATTTATGTAGCATTTTGTATAGTTTATCTTAAAAAAAAATTA
>JAABOM020000103.1:25494414-25507970 GCA_011800125.2 Solanum clarkiae | reverse complement strand
TATCTAGTCAAAACTTCAACATATAAAATAATACTAATAAACCTGGGGAGCAAGCAAATCTTGTTTGGTGTTGCTACTACAAAGCAACGAGAGAACTAATACTCCCATCAATATAATGTATATATGTGAAAGGGATCTATGAAAATGAAGTAGTTAGTTTTTTTCAATTGATATTTAATATGCACATATTTTGATTCTTATACGAAAATTTTGTTGTTCAACCTATATTACTAAAATTTTGTGAAAATAACAAATACGAAGTCTTTTACAAGTTTTTAAAATCAGAAATTAAAACTAGTAATGAAAACAAAATCAAAAGAAAAACAGAAATAAATTTGACAAGAAGAAAAATTGAGCCCATTGATGAATACACAGTGTTTCTTTAAAGAAATTATTTCTCTCAAGTACCCGAAATTAATGGAATATATATCCTTCCAAGATAGAAATGAGAGAAAACCACGGTGTCGACGACCCAGTCAATAGTAATAAAGCACACTAAAATTTATTTGTGTATAGTAGAAGAAGAAGTCCGAAAACCTATTATAAAAATAAGAGAAAAATTCTCCATTTATAGAGAATAAAAGATGATTATTGTGTTTTATTGAAAAGGTCACAATCATATAAATTACAATAACTAATAATTATTTCTATCACAATTTATACTCACAAATATATGCACTTAATATTTTATTTTAATAATAAAATACATCTACACCAATGCATAACAAAAAGAGCAAATGAATTAAAGATGAGTTGTATAGTATCTCATGTTCAATAAAATATATTAATTACATGAGTATTCATAATTTAGGTGACATATATGAATGAAGAAATCGACATAATTTGTATTTAATTAGATTATAAAAGATTTTATTCTATAAAGTACGTATTAAATCTTTTATTTAATTAATTCTTTTTCTTATTTTAAACCTCTTATTTAATTAATTCTTTTCTTATCTTAAAAATAGTCTTTTCATTATTTTATGGTTATGAAACTGACCTTATGCTTTACAAGCATTTCATATTAACCCCTTATTACATGTAATGATAGATAAAGTTTGTAATTAAACAGTAATTAAAATTCATCACTTTATATCATTTGGCGATGAATTTCTATTAAATACTAGCAAGTTAGCGATGAAATTCATAAGTAAATTTTGGTTTTTTTCTCAATAAGGATATTTCCAAATAAAAAGAATAAATGTTAGAGGCAAAGAAACGTGAATTAAATGGTTTTATATTTTTCATTGTAGAATATATTTGAGGGCCTAGAGGTGTCAATTATATAGTCTATGTTCAAATTATACATTGCATGTCCAACTCATCAAAAGTTTGAAAGGTTGATGAGTCAATTATGATATAATTTTCAATCGAGAAACCAAATCCACATGCAATCAACAGTTTTGGTTTGAAATATCTAGCAATATAGAATTTAACTTGAGCATCGTATCATTTAGGTGTAAAATATATCTCAGAGAAACGTATTATAAAACGTTATTGACAATAACGTATTATGCTAAAAACTTACTCATAATAACATTTTTTTTAAATCAACGACGTTAAATATAATGTAAAATGTTACTGAAAAATACGTTTATATTAATTTTATGAAATTTTGAAAAAAAAATTATTTTTATGAATTATTTTAAATAATAACTGACTTTGATAAAAAGATTCATATTTAAACTGTATATAATCACGCAGGGGAGTAAGCAAATCTTGGTTGGTATTGCTACCTACAAAGCAACAAGAGAAGTAATACTCCCATCAATATAATATATTTGTGAAGGGGATCTATAAAAATGAAGTTATTAGTTTTTTCAATTGATATTTAATTTGCACATATTTTAATTCTTATAGGAAAGTTTTTGTAACATATGCAAGGGGGTGTCCTTTTATGACTTTAATTTTATAACAATTTTGTAACATATATTAATTCATAACTGTGTATACAGAATCTCCATATACTTACATATTTATATATTGGCAATCAAAATATACAAATAGAAATACCTAAATCAAACGAAAATATAATTGTAAAGCATAATTAGACAAATTATAATGAAGAAGTATACTTAAATTTTTTCCTTTGCTATTTATGAAATTTACTCTGAAATAAAACTATTAAATTTTATCGAATTCCTAAAATAAATAGTCCACCCCAGAGTGTTGTCCATTAGTTGTTAAGATACTTGATTATTAGGAACAAAAACAACAACAACATTACTCCAATGCTCCAAAGACTCTCGCAAGGGTAAAGGGAGGTCGAATGTACGCAACCCCAATGTTATTGTTTTCGGATGACCCATGATGAGCATCGAAAGTTGCATTGACTAACTGCTACTTCACAATTGAAAGAAGCGCAGACAATTTAAAGAGCCATTTTGTTTTATTTCATCGTACTCCAAAATAAAAAAATAATAAATTTTTGACTTCATCCGAAATTAACTATTAGGAAGCTTTTGCTGAATTTTCTACAGTAAGAAAAATGAAGGATAAATACTAGACACAAATTTTGCAGCCACAGAAAAAAGACACGCACTTAGTTACGTAAACTTAAAAAGGAGAATTTCGTGTACAAGGACAGCGATATCTTTGAAAATATCTTTCATAGTATAATTTAACATTTTCACATCAAAACTAATTATTTGCTTTAATATATATATATGGTGCCCAAGATCTAGAATTTCTGTTGTATTTATATCATGCATTTTAATTTATGTCTAAACTGTAATAGGATCAAATAATTAATAAGCGGTAACTAGTGGATAAATTAGAAATACAAAACAACAACAATAACAACATTACCCCAATGCCTCAAAGGCTCTCGCCCATTGCGGGGTAAGGGAGTCGGGTGTACGCAACCTGACTCCTATGTTTAAAAAATATAGCATGACTATTTCTGGATGACCCACGATGAACGTCGAAAGTTGCATTGACTAACTGCTACTTCACAACTGAAAGAATCGTAGACAGTTTAAAGAGCCATTTTGCTTTATTCCATCATATCCCAAAGCCAAAAAATAGTGAATCTTTGGCTCCATCTGAGATTGATGAAAAACAATAATTAAATGAGAGATGAGTTTTGTATTGCATCACGTTCCGTATAATATATCTATATGTTAAATGTTAGGAGGATTACGGAAAAATCATAATTGGATCAGAGATGAGCTATATAATATCTTACGTTCAGTTGATTTAATCTTCAAACTTCAAATTAAGCCAATCAACTTGACACAAAACAAATAAAGTTATATAATCAAATAGTTAAAATTGTATTTTAATCTATTCGCTTGATTCATTAAGTTTTCACACCAAATGATCACAAATTTTAACATAATATAAATCTCAACATCTACTGCACTCAAAAAAAGCAAATAAAATATCTATTTCCACAATATTTTCCAAAGATTCTAGTGTTGACTAATAAATGAATCATATCAAATCGAAAATGAAGGAAAAGAAACTGGTCAAATTAAAACTCAGAATAATTAATTCCATTTACAAAATTAAAGTAACCAAAAAAAGAAAAAAGACAATGAACTACGTGTTTTTGTCACTTTGTTATATAACTGAAAAAAAGTAGTATTTCTCGTGCTGCATATTTTTTTTTAATATAAAAAGTGGCAGTGCCTACTTATAAATATTCTTGTGTCCCACATAAATATTTTCTTGGATAATAACGTGACTGGTATTGAAATAGTGTAATAAAGTGCCCCTTCCTCATCTGCCACATGCATTTAAATCATGATTTTAATTTATTAAAAAATCAATTTTAGAGTCCTAATTCTTTTCAAATTTTGCTTCATATAGTCATTAATGATTGATTTCCTATGTAACTAGGAAAATAAATAAGGTAAAGTATTTAATTAAATTACTCTTTTACCTAACTGAAATGATTCTATCTTTTTTGGAGCATGTTTTGAGTGTCTATTCGGAAGTGATAGTAGTAATTGATTATCTTATACTATATTAAAAAGTATGAAGATTCTTAATAATATTGGTTGAATTTTTTGCGCTTCATTAAATGACTTTATTTTAGATAAAATTATTTTTTCTTCCTTTTTTAGAATTATTATTTTAATAATATTAAACATAAATAAAAATTATCTAAAAAAATTCTATACAAAGAATCTTTTTTCAACTAAAATAGATTTGTTGTAAAAGGAAATTAATTAGTTAAAAAGAAAAATCAAAAGGGAAAACACGTCCACTTTAGTCAAAAAGAAGAAAAAATTACGGGAAAATCTATATTCATACTATATTAAAAGCGTGAAGGTCCTCACAAATGTTGTTTGAACTTTTTACTCTTCATTAAAATACTTTTCTTTAGACAAGATCGCTTTTTCACAATTTTTGCATAATTTATTATTTAATATTTTATTTATTTAGTTTCTAGGGATTAGAATTTTTTTTATTTAGAAATCCCTTTTGGTTTATAACTATTCTATGTAAAGAATTATCAAAAATTTTGAATATTAAATATTTTGTTAATAAAAGTATTTAAATATAGCAATATTAAAAAGAAAAAGACAGAGTAAAATTATATTGAAATTTAACTGCTCCTTTTAAATTTAAGAATCTTTTGTTACACTAAATTTTAGTCAATTAATTATTTAATTTTATTATTCAACTCTAAATTATTACATGATGTATTCAAGAATCCATTTTTATTTTATAATCATTTTTTTTTATAAAGTGACAAACTAATAAAAGGATATGATGGAGTCCTTCCTAGTTCCAACACTTCGACAAAATTGATCATTTTATGCTAGCTTGTAGAAAATTTAAAGACTTTATGGTATAATATGTTTCTTCTTTTCATGGCAAACATCTTACCATCCGATTCTTAATTTCAAACTAAAAAAATTTCAAGAATTCTTTCCTATCTTAGAAGGTCTTTTTCTTAATTTTTTATAGCGATTATTCTCTCCGTCCATCTCTACTTATTTATTATACTAGAATGTTAAATAATACTTGTTCAGTTTATAAAATCAAAGATAATTTTTACACTTAGTTCCTAATTTATTCTTACCATTAACTATAATCATTTCCCTATTATTTTTTTTTTAAAAAATATTATATTTATTATATTCAAAGGGTGTTCTGATAAATTACTCATATCATTTATTACTTCACAAATAAAGATAGACTGGGGAAGTAAGTTCCTAGTCTTCCATTTTAATTGTCATATTTTTCTTTTCAAGAATTAGACTATATAAACTCTTATTAATATTTTCAAACATTTTTATATGATCATAATGATGTGAAAAAAATTATAGCATATAATATTTTTATATAATTTTTAAATATTAAATTAATCAAATATAATTTTACTCTGTAATTATTTAAATTAATTTTTAAAGTAAAATATGACATCTAATATTCAACGATGGTTAGATTTTATTTGGAACAAGATATTTGTAGCAACAAGTGGTAAGAAATTAATTTGAAGACATAAAAGTCATGTAAATTTCTAATGTCAAAAAGGAAGGGCGGCAGCAGTGGCAATGTCTTAAGAATTGATAACTAACATTCCAGAATTTCTGGATTTATATTTTGTCTCTTATTAACAAGAGATAACGTTAATCAAAGTTCCTAACTCTCATTTAGGAGACCAAAAAAAAAAAAAACAATATTAAAAAATTAAACCAACTCGTAAGAGGACAAACAATAAGGAATCTCATAATTCAATTAACTTAATCAAACACGTGGCACATTTTCCAACCGTCATCAGAGTTTGACTACAATCCGTGTTTGGTAATTTTTCAGGTTTTGGTTGATAAAAATATGTTGGAAAGTTATTTCACCAAGGAAACAAGTTTATTACAAACTTCATAAATAATTTAGGGAAATCACGTAGATAAGTAAATATATACTAATTAATTAGTTGATATAGTTATAGTTTAAATTAATTATGATTTATGACAAACATCTAGTTGTAATTACAGTTTGAGTTTTGTATAATTTGTGTGATTTATACAAACGTTGTGTGCAAATAGAGTTTGAATTTTGTATAATTCATGCGATTTATACAATCGTTACACGTAAATCAAACTGCGTAACAAAATATATAAATATTATAAATTGTATAGCGAATTATATAAATGTCGTTCAAGAATTGTATAGTTAAATATATTAACGCTATACAAAAATTGTCAATTGTATAGCGAATTATACAAATATATATAAATATTATACAAATTATATAAACATTGCTATGACTTTAATTATGAAATATAATTACCTAAATTATGATTATAAAATATAATTAAGATACTTTAATGACTATAAGCAAAAATTCCTCAATAATTTACTCCTTTGATAATGGAAGTTTAGGCTATTTCGAGATGTCCTTATCTCATCACTAAAAATAAATAAGAAATTTATTTTTCTTCACACATTAAAAATAAGTAAAAAAAAAAAGATTCATAAAATATATTTTCTTTTGCAATAACACACCTTTTATTATTTCGTTAAATAAACAGGATTTTAAGTTATATATGAAGATATAAACTACTTTGGTGGATGGTGGGCTCCCAACATATCCCATATATTTGACCTATCTTTGAATTTAGGCATATATTTTGGAAAAATGTCACAATCCAATGAATCATACGTTGTGAATATCTAAAGATTTAGATAGGAACTTTTTTTTATATTCAGTTGATTAAATCATGCAGAAGATAAAAGAAATAGAAGATATTACTAAAAGATTTTTAGTATTTATCAAATATAAGGTTAAAATTCAAATTAAAATTATTTAAAAAAATATCTAGCACCCTAAAATTTTTAGTTTAAGTAGGTATAAAGCTTTTATGAATACAATACGAAATAACATAATAATGCATATCCCATCATGATGAAAGAAGAATAAAAGTTATTAAACATCGTCTTCATTCTTATCTGTGAAACATTATTGATCCTGCAACTAAACTATACTAAAAGGTATAGTGAAAGTTATATTAGTACAAACAAAACATACTGCTAGGCATCATTGATCAACTTGAAACCACTAAAGGTGAAGCTACCCTTGGCCGAGGAGAATCCATTAGCTTCGAAAATTAAATTATATATATGGGTCTAAATTTAATTTAATAAATATTTATATAAGTATTTGTCACCTCTTGACACAAGTAAAATATTTATTTGATACCATTTATTAAAAATTCACTTCGCCACTATCTCCCACACAATATACAATGAATATTCACATCTTTTAATTTTATTCTGATAGATCCCATCCCGCCATGAACCACTACAATAGAATAATATCGATCCAGATCAACTTATGTCACAACTTTTTTACTTTACCTTAATAACAACGATTCGGATCATTACATTAATTCATTAAGAAAACGTATCCATCAAACGTCCTAATTGTCTTTAAAAGTCACCAAAATGCATGGGACATAGAGTTAGGTAAATCAAATGACGTGCTTTCTTTTGGAATTTGTGTTGTAGAAAAAAAATATATACTACCTTGACCAATATCCAAATGCCACATATCAAGGATAGATAAACTACATCCACTCAAATATGATCAAATCATAAATGAACATTGTTAATCAAAATCTTTTTATCAAATATATAGATTAAATATAAATATTTTAATATATATATCAATTGTTAAACCTTTTTGATATAAAAATTACTTACATATATTCTGAAAATATAAATATTTTAACGAAAATATTGGCTCCACCATTGTCACAGGAGTATTATATTTATCTGTCTCCCTCTTACAAACACTACAATAAATAATTACAGCACACCCCCCACCCCACCCCCAAAAGAAGACACAGCATTTATAAATATCTCATTTACGTTAGCCAAAAAGTTCCAATAAACAAAAAACTATATAGATCTAGAGAGAGAATATTAGAACCAAGAAAAAGATGCTTCTCTTCTTAAAATCAATAAGTTCCAGATCTTTGAATTATCAAGATCATCAATTAGAAGATTTCAAGAACAACAATAACAGTTGCAAGGAATTATCAATAACATCAACGTCATCATCATCATCACCGTCATCATCGTCATCGTGTATCTCTTTAACAGTATGGAGAAAATCACTTATATTTAGCTGTAAAGGATTTACAGTTATTGGGTCTGATGGAAATTTAGTGTATCGAGTTGATAATTATTCTGGTAGACGTAGCCAAACTATTCTAATGGATGCTTCTGGAAAACCCATTCTCACTATATGTCGGCATAAGGTAATCGATATTCTCGTCCTCCATTTTTACTTATCATGGTTGTTTGACAATTATATAGATTTTAAAAATTTAAATTTAAATATATTAAATTATTTTTAATTATTAAAAAGTACAAGATAATGTATATATTACCTGTATATTTTATGTGTACTTTGAGGCTGCAATTTAATTATTTTTTGCGTGACTGACGTTACAAGATATTGACCATAATATAAGAACTAATTTTTAAAAAGTGTAACAAATATCAACAACTATTAATTAATTAGGTAGACTAGTTATATCTTAGTAAATAACAAACAACTCTATTTTTTCCGACTTGATTGAGTTTGTCTTACCTTCCATTTGTTCACAAAATTTAAAGTTTTAATAGTCAAATTGAAATTTGCAACTTAAAAATTTATGCTCAAATAAATATTTGAAGGTACATGATTCAAAATTTACAATTAAATATTACTCTCAGTTCTGATTTCTTTTGTATGTTACCTTTTGTGTTATACTTTCCTTATTTGTATTAAGGAAAAAAAATAATTTTACTATTTTGTTCTTATTTAATATATATTAATTATTCTTTTAGTTCTTCTGTTGGTCAAATATATTTTTTCAAACTCATTAACTATGAAGGATAAATTAGAAAGAACAGTATCATTTATGTATTAATTTTGTGAAATGACCATCTATGTACGGTAAAAACAACATGTAAAATAGATCTAAAGGAGCTAGTAGCTTATTCTTATTTTCTAAGTTATTGCAGTTATCTTTTGTATGACTTAATAGTTTAAGAAATTTAAGTTATTAAGTCATCTAAAAAATAACTACCAATAAGCAACTTTAAGAGCGTAAGAACTTTTGTGAGCTTGATTTTTTTTTAAAAAAGAGAGTGATAAGGAAAGTGTATATATACTAACTATTAAATCTCATTGACCCCTTACTATGTATTAATCTTTTATAATATAAAGATTAGTAGTAAAAATTCTCTCTGTCATCGAATAAAAAGTATTTAATTTTACTTCTTTTTTTTTTTTGATGATTTTTGCAGAAGCTAAGGATAGTAGACAACAATTGGTTCATATATGAAGGAGAAGTACTTGGAGACCATGATTACAAGACATCATCATCACTAAGAAAGAAGCCTATATTTTGTGTAAAAAAACAAATGAAGATTTTAAATAGTAACATTAATGTACTTGCCCATGTTTATTATCATGGAACATCATCAGACAAGACATATTCTTATATAATTGAAGGATCATATGCAAATAGAACATGCAAAATGTTGGATGCAAAATCAAGAAATGTTGTGGCAGAAATTAGGAAAAAACAAGCAGTAAATGGTGGTGTTACTTTTGGATTAGAAGTTTTTGTATTAGTTGTAATGCCAGGATTTGATTCTGGTTTTGCCATGGCTATGGTGTTGTTGTTAGATCAAATGTTCTCCTAAATTGTTTTGCTATATGTACTCTTCGATAATATTATATCGTTATTATCTGATATATAAGGTAGCTTCCATGGTTGAACTAGGATCAAGATTCATTATTTTTGATAAAATGATATCGGAGTCGAACTCAGCATATCGTTCATTTACCAAATGTTGAATCCTCATGTTAAAGTAGTTTATGTGCACATGTGAAGGTGTTGTGAAGATGATAGCTCAAGTTTCTAACTTCAAAATCTATGTTCAAATGAGATTAGGGGTGGAGCTACACATTGTCTTTAGAGGTTTATTCAGACCTTCATCCACGGAAAATTATACTATTATTTATATATGATTAACATACTTATGTATACACAGTAAATGTTGAAACCTCCTTCGAGTCATTTGTATGTCTATTTCTTCAAATTTTAAACTTACTTGATGAAAATTCTGACTCTGTCACTGAACAAGACCTGTGCATATATATATTTCAATGTGTACCCGTATTTGCTATATATATAGGGAGAGATCAAATTAAAGTTGTTTAGTTTCATATTGTGTGTTCTCCTTTTACTCAGAAAGACAAATTCAAGGACGGTGGCTGATTTGAAAAATAAAAAATAAATAAATATGGAAATTAAACTAGTCAATTCTGTTCTCTATTAATCAATTTTTCTTCTTCTTAGTCCAAATTAGAGTGATTCTATTAATCAATTTTTCTTCTTCTTAATCCAAATTAGTAGAGTGATTAATAAGTACTAATCAGCAGAGAGCCGTAGAGAAAGTAAACGCCGCAGTGAATCTCAAACGGGACCCTCTACAAAATCCAATTACAATGACACTACATCTTTCTTTTTGGAAGAACAGTACTCCTTTCGTCCTAATTTATTGTGACATCTTTTAAATTTTACGATTCAAATTAATTTACATTTTATTATAATTTTTTTATATTTTTAAATATTTAAAATTATTAATTATTGTGACTTGTAGTATTTTTTATGTAGTTTAGAAATATATAAATTTTACTTAAAAGAATTTAGAAGATTCCATGCACAAATTCTCAATCAAACTTAAACTATTTAACTCTCAAAAAATGAAAAGTGACACATAACTTGGGACAGAGGGAGTATAACAATGGACAAACAACACAAATCACACTAGTTTAGGGGCTAATCACTTATTTTCTTGTATGTTTTCAAAACTACAAATCATGCCGGATACATGTATCTCGGATATGTGAAATCAAAATTATGTGTAGTTTGTTTTAGATACATCGTATATAAACGAATTTGCATAAATTATATGAGATACAGTACTGACTTTTTGCCTGCCTTTCTCCTCTCTTGTTCTCTTGTTTGTCTCTCTCAGTATGTATTTTTTTTTTTTTGAATATCTCTGGTATTACAAATACATGTATTTAGTGTGATACACATGTATCTAGGATATACTGATTTTCTCTCTCCCCTCTCTCCTGTCTTCTTTTGGGCTTGCCGGCCTTCCTGTGTATTTGTATTTAAGAATGTATTTAGTGTATATTTTGATATATTTAACTTAAAATCTTGTATAAAATTATTAATTAGTAAGATAATATAATTTTAAAATAAATTATTAATAAACATAACAGAAATGTTTGTGTAATGGGATTATTTTTCCGTAAAAATTTTGTTACTAAAAGGATGTGAGGTTGACTTTTGTAATCAGATTACATCGGGTCAATAATATTGGGCCAATTTTCAATGGGCTTCGGTACAATATCTGGTGTTAATTGGACCAATTTTCACTTGGGCCCAATAGAAGCATCCCCAAAAATTATGGGAAGAAAAATGTGGAGATGCTACATCCCCTATTGACATCAAAATGGCACTTCTAGGCTCCTTCCACGCTACTGGATCATTCAAATGCTTCAGGCACTACGAATCCTTTGCCATCCATTATAACAGAGCCATTACATGAATGCGATTTTTATTTCATCTGGGAAAAGTCATCTTTTTCTCGACCTCCAACAAATAATTGAAGGCTCTGAACTGATCACAGTCAGTCAGCAGTCTATTGTGTCACTCTATTGTTTTGGTTCTATCATACATATGTAATATTTAAATTTCATCTGAAGGTTCTTACATAATTTTAAGTGTTGTCCTTTTATTCTATCGGTGAATATGACGCTAGTTTATAATGCTTTATGGTTCCCCTTATCATTTTCACTACTATTGTGTCAGTAGTATCGTATTCCTCTGTTATTGTTGATGTTAACTCTATTTATTTTAATTTATTGCGACTATTATTTTTTATTTGTTTATGTTGATTATTATCTTTTACTATCTTTTTGTTGTAAATACTTTACTCTCTTTTTTAAAAAACAATTTTTAAGCATAGATTTGTACTCTTCTGTTTCTCTAGTCTATTTTGAAATGCTATTATCCGGTCAAAAGAAGTTAAGACCTTAATTAGGAGTAAGATAATACCGCACATTTCACCTTCCTAATTTCGATTTATGGGATCATCCTTAATATGTTGTTGAGCAAAAAAAGATCATCCATTGATCCCGAAAAATAAAGTGACTGCCTTAAACTATAAATACACCATTTCACCAAATCTTATCCTGGTTTAGTTGTATGCATAATGCATCACAATATATCAAAACTTGCTTCCTTCTCACTAAACAAAAGCTAAAAAGACTATAGTAGACACTAATTGATTGGAAAATTTGGACATGAAGAAAGAAAGAAAGAAAGAAAGAAAGAAAGATGGATGTTGGTCCTCATTGTCCTCTTTGGGCTTCATGTGTTGGTCTTCCCCATCCCATGTTACTTTGGCCCAAACTTGTAAAAAGTAAAAAAGTAAGACTATAGTAGACGCTAATTGATTGGAAAATTAGTACATGAAGAAAGAAAGAACGAAAGAAAGAAAGATGGATGTTGGTCCTCATTGTCCTCTTTGGGCTTCATATGTTGGTCTTCCCCATCCCATATCACTTTGGCCCAAACTTGTAAAAAGTAAAAAAATAAGACTATAAACAACAACAACAACATACCCCAGTGCCTCAAAAGGCTCCCGCTCATTGCGGGGTGGGGGGGTCGAATGTACGCAGACTATAGTAGACACTAATTGATTGGAAAATTAGTACATGAAGAAAGAAAGAAAGAAAGAAAGAAAGAAAGATGGATGTTGGTCCTATATAATTGTATATTAAGTATTTTCTATATAATCTATAAGAGAAGTCTTTTTCCTTTACTATTATAATTAAAAAGAATTCGTTTATTCGTCTTATTGATTATTACATCTTTTTCCATAGTAGTCATCCAGCAAGAAAGGAAGAATCATAAATGGGTTGTCTCCTCTTTCATGACAAAATGGAACGCCAAAAGAATTGACTGCTGATGTACGCAGACTATAGTAGACGCTAATTGATTGGAAAATTAGTACATGAAGAAAGAAAGAAAGAAAGAAAGATGGATGTTGGTCCTCTTTGGACTTCATATGTTGGTCTTCCCCATCCCATGTCACTTTGGCCCAAACTTGTAAAAAGTAAAAAAAAAAATAGATAAAAATGGAGATGCGGGCATCAATCCCCTTACGTCTCGCATGCTAAGCGAGCTTCCACCATCTGAGCTACATTCCCATGCATTTAATAATTTTAAAATGAATGATAATATATACTAAGTTGCACAGCTTCTCACTGTCGTACTCGTGTCAGATTCTTCGAAAATACACTATTTTGATGAATCCAACATGCACCCAATGACTTTTTGTCGGATTCTTAAAAAAAATACACTATTTTTTATGAATCCAACACACATCCAGTGACAATTTTGAAAAGTTGGAGCAATATAGATGGTAACAAGTATTAATGATAGAATGATCATTAATTTACACCCTATGGATGCTTCAAATCAAGAAATACACACTCATTCCCTCCCAATTTTATA
>JAABOM020000103.1:25473975-25489984 GCA_011800125.2 Solanum clarkiae | reverse complement strand
AAAGTTTAATTTTATTAAAGGGAAGGGTAATATTGGAACAAATTTCAAACATCTATCTTGAAATTTGAACAATTCAAGTAATTTGAACACTAAAAAAAGCTCTAAAAATTCAGTTATATTGAGACGGAGGGAATAACAATTTAACACTAATCATATAAACATCAATGAATTATTTTAATTCACAAATTTCAAAAATTTTTTTTTTCTACTCCATGCAAATCAAATTAACAACAATATATTCAATAAAATCCCACAAATAAGGTCTGAGGAAGGTAGAATATACGCATACCTGATCAGTATCTCATACTATGTCATAGAGGTAAAGAGGTTGTTTTCGAAAAACTATATCACGTAAATTGGGATGAAAAAAAATATTAAACTCTTTTGATTGGTTAAAATGTACGGTAAAATGTAACATAATTTTTGGTAGGGTCCATTTAAAACAAAAGAGGGAGTACTTGGCACTGTAGAGATGAAGCAGCCAAGAAGAACTCTCATAAATAAAGCTTAATCAAGAAATCCAAAAAGAAAAAAGAAACAAAAAAGAAGAAAAGTTCCCTCTTTCAATTCACCAAGAAATCTATCAATTCAATGTACATTGTTGTTTTTACAACATAATCACCATGGGAACTGATCAAAGAGGACTACTTGCAGATGAAAAAGAAGAAGAAATCAGCAACAAGAAACAGAAGATAAACCAAATTAACCACACAGAGATTTATGTTGACAAGGTAAAGTCCACTGTTCCTTTACAACACACAAATGTTGCTACTGAAAGAAGCAAAGAAGAAGCTCATGGTAAAATACCCTTTACTAAGGAGATAAAACTTCATGAGAAAAGACCCTTATTTGTAAATGAATTGCAAAACATGGGGACATATCATTCAGTGAGGGAAAAAGAGGCATTTTTGGGTACTGAGGAATCCAAAGGCTTTAACCCTAACAAGCATAAATTCCAAGAAAAAGAACCTTTAATTTGCATAGAATCTACTTCAAAAGAAATATCATGTTCAATGGCTAATGTCCATGGTGACACAGAAACATCTGATGAATGTAATAAAGCCAAGATAAGCTTAATTGGAGTGAGGAAGCAAAAGAATGGGAAGTATGGTGCTGTGATTACCGACAAAATTAGGCATAAGCAAGTATGGTTGGGGACTTTTGACACTATTGAAGAGGCTTCACAGGCTTATTTCTCCAAGAAGTCTGAGTTTGAGAAATTAAGCCAGCAGAGTAATAAAGACAATGAACCAAAGGAGAATCTTGATCAAATTCAGCAGCTTGAGTCTACTGTGACATCCTTGCCTGTGGGTAATGACCAAACCAAGGATACTGCTAGTGTGAGTAAAATCAATTCTTTGGAGGTTCACAAGAACAACTGGTCAGGGAAAGAACCCGAATCTTCTGAAGCAACCATATGTCTTATGGCTAATGTAAATGGCACAGAATCATCTAATGGATGTAATACTAGTACAAGCAATCCCAAAGATAAGGTACGGTTGCTTGGTGTGCGAAGGCAAAAGACTGGGAGATATGGTGCTGTGATTACAGACAAAATTAGGCATAAGAAAGTATGGTTGGGGACTTTTGACACTATTGAGGAGGCTTCACAAGCTTATTTCTCCAAGAAGTCTGAGTTTGAGAAATTAAGCCAGCAGGGTGATAAAGGCAATAAACCAAAGGATAATCTTGATCAAATTCAGCAGCTTGAGTTACCTACTGTGACATCCTTGTCTGTGGGTAATGACCAAACCAAGGATACTGCTAGTGTGAGTAAAATCAATTCTTTGGAGGTTCACAAAAACAACTGGTCAGGGAAAGAGCCCGAATCATCAGAAGAAACCATACATCTTATGGCTAATGTAAATGGCACAGAATCATCTAATGGATGTAATACTAGTACAAGCATTCCCAAAGATAAGACACGCTTGCTTGGTGTACGAAGGCAAAAGAATGGGAGGTATGGTGCTGTGATTACAGACACCACTAAGCATAAGCAAGTATGGTTGGGCACTTTTGACACTGTTGAAGAGGCTTCACAAGCATATTTCTCCAAGAAGTCTGAGCTTGAGAATGCAAAATTAAACCAGCAGCATAATAAAGAGAATAGACCGAAGAAGAATTGTGATCAAATTCAGCAGCCTGAATCACCTATTGTACTAGCTGATGGCCCAACCTTAGATACTGCTAGTGTGGGTATAAGAAATGAAAGGATCGATTTTCACAGAACACATATCATTGGGGTTCACAAGAGCAAGACGGCAGAGAAAGAACCTGAGTCTTCTAAAGAAACATCATGTTTAATGGCTAATGTGCATGGCACAGAATCATCTAATGAGTGTCATACTACTAATGTGGGCAATCCTAAAGCCAAGAGAAACTTGCCTGGAATCCGAAGGCAAAAGAATGGGAAGTACGGTGCTGTGATTAGAGACACAACTAGGCATAAGCAAGTATGGTTGGGTACTTTTGACACTGTTGAACAGGCTTCACAAGCTTATTTTTCCAAGAAGTCTGAGCTTGAGAATGAGAAATTAAACCAGAAGGGTAATAAAGAGAAGTGTGATAAAATTCAGCAGCCTGAAGCACCTGTTGTGGCATCCTTGTCTGTGGCTAATGACCAAACCTTAAATGCTGCTAGCATTGGCAGAAGAAATAAAAGAATCGATTCTTACAAAGCAACAACACACATTGTTGGGGTTCACAAGAACAAGATGTCAGGGAAAGAACCCGAGTCTTCTAAAGAAACTGCATGTCCAATGGATAATGTCCATGGCCTGGAATCGTGTGATGAGTGTAATACTACTAAAAGTTGTGATCCTAAAGCCAAGATAAGCTTAACTGGAATCCGAAGGCAAAAGAGTGGGAGGTATGGTGCTGTGATTAAAGACCGAATTAACCATAAGACAGTATGGTTGGGAACTTTTGACACTGTTGAAGAGGCTTCACAAGCTTATTTATCCAAGAAGTCTGAGCTTAAGAATTTAGAACGACAGAGTAATAAGGGGAGTAAACCAAAGAAGACTAGTGATCAAGTTGAGCAGTCTAACTCACCTATTGTGGCATCCTTGTCCGTGGCTAATAATGATCAAACATTAAACACTGATCAAGTGAGAAGAAGAAATAAAAGAATCGATTCTCATAAAAAAACACATTTCTTTAGGGTTCACAAGAGAAAGGATTCAGGTAAATATACATCTGAAATTAGAAACCCCATCAGTAAGAAAAGAGTTTGGTTGGGGACTTTCGGCACTGCTGAAGAGGCTTGGCGGGCTTATCAATCTAAGAAGATCGAGTTTCAGAGACTAGTCGAGGCAACGCGGCAATGTGGTAATGAACAAACTCCTACGCAAGATGAGAAATCAGAGAAATTAGTCAATGTCGAGTCAGGAAATGAAAATGCAAATTGCGAACCCAAATCAGCTGGTGGATCAGAAATTGATGTTCCAATCTCAAATTCATCAAATGATGGAACTGAGCAAAGGATTGATTCTCATGAAATAGGCACTGCTGAAGAAGCTTTCTGTGCTTATCAGTCTAAGAGATTCGATCTTCAGAGCTCAAAGGAGGTCGAGCTGCAAAGAGATATGCCAACTGATTCTAGTGCAAGGGAGAAGCAAGAAGGTCAAGAGAATAATGAAGATTTACGGATGGGGGAATGGGTGCAACTTCCAGGTAATAGGGCAGTCAAATTTTCACTGAAATTGGGCTTACCAATCATCGATAACTATGGATCTCTTTTAGGTGAATTCAGCACCTTGGATGATCTCAGTATTTGTAAGACTGAGGATGGCAATGAAACATAACTTTGCTTTGCTAGCTTATAGTTAGGAATTTTATAAATTGAAAGAAGATTGTTTGGGTAGTTAGCAGATTTAGGACTCTGTAAGATGGTAGAAATATGTAAGCTTCTTGCAATTGTTGGTCTTAGTCAATATGATACTGACATATGGTATAACTGCATATTAGTGAATGTCATGCTTTCCTTCTCAATATTTGTTTCAGCTGTTTTTATAAGGGTTCTTTTCAGGTGCTTTCTGGAAATTTCTTTAGTATGAAGAACTGGAAGTAGAGTTCATCATGTCTACTTCCTTTCGAGTTGAATGCTCTAAAAAGTGTAGTCAAAAGACAATACCCATACAAAATTCAGTCCTGGCTGTAAAATGTTGAGACTTGTTCGACATATTTCAAATTTTCATTTAGACTGCCCATATATAAGCTCCTCCCTAAGATGGTGATATGTTGTAATGTTCAAAAAATTGATAACTACATACTGACAGAGAAGTCTTCTTCAGGTGGTTTTCGCCATCTATAGTTGGCAGCTTTAATCCATTCTGGATTGACCAGGAATTTTCTCTCTCTCACTGCCCAGAGCGATTTTTCTGTTCCAGCAACCAGAGAGACAACATGGGTGACAGATAACTCACGCTCTTTGGAACATTTTGCTCCTAGTTGTTCAGCCATTTTCCACAGATGGTGTTTTTCGGCCTGGAAGTTAGTAGGAAAAACCCGGCTAAATACTATCTTACAACCTGCCAAGACTTCCTTACAAACTGTTTTGAGCACCTGCCATTTTGTCAAACAGTTATACTTGAGGATGTGAACGTGAGGATTTATCTAGCCAACCATAATTTGCTTGGGATTAAGGTGCAGTTGTTGCTTGAGTTATATTAAGGTACAGAGAACATTAACCTTGAAACTGTACAAGAAATAACCCAAATAATCAGACAAGAAAAAAAGAAGCACTACAACAACAACGCACCCAGTAATATCCCAGGAATGTGGTGTGGGAGGACAGAGTGTAGGCAGACCTTACTCCCTACCTTGCAAGTATAAGGAGGGAAAGAAGTCTAACGGTAGAACAACAGCAGTTGACCCCCAAACTGTGATACAATATGATTGGACTATAAACATATGTATTGCAATCTTAGCTTTCATGATATAGCAATTTATTAAAAAAGTTAGATAACTATAATTTGGTCAAGAAGAATACTCCAAACAGAGAAGAAGCTAGTTTTGAGTTCGTCCATATAAATCACTTTTTGTTTTTATAATTTATACCTGCCTGACGTCTCGGTCACAGAGGTTCTGTTTAGGCTCCTGAAAAGTCGTCATAACCATAAGAAAGGCTCATTGATGATGTAAGGAAACAACAAATAAATAATCAAAATCAATAGTTAAGTAGGAAGAACAGACCAGCTTGAAGAACATGCTGTGAATCCTCTGCGAAACACTAAGAACAGAAGAAAGAGTTTCGCCCATTTTATTTTCATCACTTTTGAGTTCAGAAAGAGATCTATGTTCGGAGCCAAATTGTCGGGAACTTGAAGCAAAAAAATGGTATCTTTCCATCAGAATTAGATTCTCCTTGTGCTTACTCCAAACCTGAAATAATTAACATTCAAAAGTTCAGACATTCCGCCTAGTGGAATGAATAATTTCTCCTCAAGAGGTTAAGCAATTTGACTTCAAATCAAAACAATTTTATCTTGCGTTGGATGGGTAACAGAAACAGATATGACAAATGCAATAAGTTCATGTAAATGAGACTACTAGAAGAAATCAATACAAGGCAAGAGAATTAGCAAAAGTCAGTATTAAGACCAGAGAAAATTATTAAAGCATCTACCTTTTGCCTTTTGTTCCTATAACAAAACATTATGGGCATTGAAGGAAAAAACAATATAAATTACACAGTATAAGTATGCACAAAAATAAAAGCACTCATTAAAGAACACAGAATATGGAATCAAAACAAGAAAATTTCATCGAAGACAAGATAACATTTGCCACAGGCATCTAATCTCTTTAACTATTGTCTATTATCCACATTTTATTGCACGAGTACTCCAATAAATGATCATATTAACCTCAAAAGGGAAAAGGGGGAGCAAAAGAGATTCTACTCCAATGTGAAGAAATATAAAAAGGGAAGACAGGATCTGCTTTGCAAGACATTATCCTGTGAACAAGGAATTACAAGCTTGACACCTAAAACCAGAGGATGGAATCCACTTGTTAGATCACAATAAGGAGACCCATACATTTACACAAGACAATTTTCAGAGAGATAAGAACACTCATTCTAACAACAAAGGCAGTACCTTCATGTCACAAGTTCGAACCCTGGCTGGTGAACTAACTGTGATGTTTAAGTGGAGAACAGTAGAGGAACAAACCCATTATCTATCAAAGTTTCAAAGCTGGAAACTGCAGATTTCTCAATGATAGTAAAATAGACACACTCATTCTACATGTTATTTGAAGATCACATTGTTTCTTTCTACACCTTATACCTTTAATTTTCTAAGTTCGATGATATAGATTGCATATTTATTCTTATTTTTAACTTCACAACCACATATTTAACAATATTTTTCTTGCTAGCACTGAAGGCGTGGTTATGGTGCCAAAGCCACATTAGTCAGAAGGCATAATTTTTTAAATTCTCAATGTTATGTCAAATCCACTCAGGTTTCCAACTCCCTCTAAAAATTTTAGTATCATATATCATTATGACCTCCAAGCTGTCCATAACAAAAGTATCCATACAAATTTTGATTCAAAAGCTGTAAATGGATGTGTACTACAAACAAAGTGCACAAGTGTAGAGCTCTCGACCATAAATGGAAAAAAAAAACTGAAGTAGACAGAAAAGTAGTTTATTTAAGAAATTTACACATGTTGAATGTTTACCTATTGCGGAAACAATAGCAACCAATTGATAACACCACTACCACTATACATTGACCCACTCTTTAATCAACAAGGGACCATAACAAAATCAAACACTGAGCTTTTCCATATGTTTAAACTACACATTTGAATTGGTTCATCTCAAGTCATATTTAATGTCCTCTTCAAGAGTGAAGACAGTATGGTGATCCATGAGTGTATATCAAGTATATTGCATATTGACAGAGAATATAAAAGAATACTAGTCCATCCATAATGCTATATTAGGAGAAACCACAGAAGTTAAACTTAAGGATTAATTAAAAATTCGGAAGCTCCCAGAGACACAGAAATACCTGCCATACAATTCCGTTTCTTCATATTCCTTGTTCTCATCCTTCTCCTCTTCCTCAGTTGACCCTAACTCAGCATTTAGAAATGCTACAAATTCGTCAAGTGGAGAATCTATCATCTGACATATAAACAAAGTAGTAGATAGAAATTATGCTAATGAAATACACAAAAACATATGTAATACTTTGAACAGCAAAAAGAAGAAAGTAAATGAACTAAAAATACATGCTCTCGACTAGCTCAAGCAACACTATGAACATACTAAAACTTCTAGCACTTCATTCAGTTCAAATCAACCAACCAACCTGGATACTATACACACACATTGTGTGGCACTGATCATTCTATGTTTGCAGAAAAAAAATTTGGACAGCCCGTACACTAAGCTCCCGCAATTGATTTTTTGAAAATCAAAATCCATATTCCATCAACGTCCCACCATCCCAACCCTAATGCCCAAAGTCTCAAACATTCCTCCATTAATCTAAGGCAAAAAAATACAAACATTATACCTCTGCCCATTCTGAATATACAAACAATATATTTCCTCCATCAACAAACTATTTCTGTGGTTCCTAATTAGCAACAAAATAAAACCAAATATATACCGATATGTTATACATCGAAGCAAATTGTGAATGATTTCCGGCCAATCGGAGATTCGCGGCGACCTGAAGAGTGAGGTGTTCTCTTCTCTCTCGTGCTTTCTTTCGTTGGCAAAATTCAGAATTCAAAATTCACAACTCAATATATATAGGTTGGGAGGGATTGAGAAGAAAATTTCGTAGAGAAGCCCCGGGATAGAGGGGGGATTAAAATTTGAATAAATGGCGTTTTGGTCCTTTAAGACTTGAAAAGTCCAATATAGTACTCTCCTCTTTCACCTTTATTTATCTACTTTACATCTTGTATTTGTATGTCCTCTAAGAAACAAGATTAATATAAATATTTTACCAAAATAATGATATTAATTAAAATGTATTGTCCTAAGCTTTAAAATAACTAAGTAATGTTGAGGAAAAAATAAAAAAAATAATTATCTTTCATATTATATTAAAAATAACAAGTAAAAAGTGAAAAATCTATTTTTAGAATATTGAAATAGAAGTAAAGTGAGAGAATATTAATTATTACTTATATGTCACTCAAAATTTTTTAATCATATATATAATGTTGCTTTTCCAGAATAACTAATAATAGTAATTGTGGATGCCAATGAAGGATGATGGTAGTGTTAATTGATAGGAATGGTTATGGATGTCAGGTAGTGGCTAAATAAGTTACTGTGATGATTAATTATTGTGGTGGATATCGATATATAATAATGGTTAATTATAGTGACTGTGGATAGTTTTAGCGAATGATGATTGTTTTGTCAATAGTAAATAGTGATTGATTGTAATAAATGGATATGGTGAATATCAATGATAATAACTCATTGCAGCGGTTGACATAATAACGATTATGACTGAGTATAACGATTAAAAGTGATAGAATATGATTGTTAATGCTGATGGATGGTAACAATAACAACAACAAATGACATTGCATTGAATGAAAGAATGGTAAAATACTATGCTTATATTTTATTTGGATATTGGTTAAAGTTATGCAGGTATTAATAATAAGAGATTAGTTGTGCAAATTTTAGTTATGGTACATAGTATGTAATTTTTCTCACGAGTTATATATACAAGGATTAATCTTGCTACTTTGAAATCAATTACCAAATACTATAATTGGTGTGCTGAATTATATACACAACAATTTACATACTAACAAACATAATATTAATTATTCCAATTTCAATACATAAATAATTCACTTCTTAATCAACAACCAATTGACCTCTTAACATATACTGTTATTTTAGTGATATCAAAATTTCATTATAAAATCTAATCATTTAGATTTATCCACTCATTAGATATTACAAAATAAAGAGCATACCTACTCTTAATAACATAAATCTAATTAATCTTTCTAATTAAAAAAAGAATAATGTACCTTTTTCTTTAATTTCTGTTTCAAAAAAGATTCATTTCTTTTTTTTTTCACAAAATTTTAATTTAACTTTTTAGATGACATATTTAAGATCACAAAATTAAAGAACATTTGATATATTTAATACAATTTTAATTTAATTTAAAATCGTAAGATTAAATTTGTTTTTAACAAATTCGTGTCCCTTTTATTATGATCAAAGTAAAATCCTCTATGAGCATGTTTGGATGTAACTAAAAATTAATATGCCAAACATTTGAGAGAAAAAATTTGAACAAAAACACCCACAATTAATTTTGAATAGTTTGAATGCCACCATATAGTTTCCAATTCAAACAATTGCACTCACAAACCTTTAAAACCCAAAACAATTCCAATTTTCTCAAATTTAATTGGAATTTATAGGCTTGATCCGTCCCGTATAGTCGATGAAGTGTAAATCCATAGCCTGTATATGGTCAGGTTCACCGCCGGTCCACAAAGTCACCGCCGTCGGCGCACTCAACAATCCTCCGACTCTCTACACCGGCGGTTCCGATGGCTCCATCATCTGGTGGAATCTCTCCTCCTCGGTAAATCACTTTTAAATGCCTGAAATCTAGCATTGTTGAAACGTTTTCAGTACATTTTCTTAGCTAATCGATATCTCTTTACGCTTTACTGACTGATACGCATTCCTGTTCAATTACGAAGCCGTAATTTGTTCATTAGCTAATTGTGAAATTCTCTAAGCTACAAGTGTTGTTAGTTATCACTACCATCTCAATATAGCTGTGTCATTTTGCTTCAGTAAGTTAAAAGAAGAGATCTTTGATTGATATTTTAGCATATTCTTTCCGAACAATGCAACTTACGGTATTTGGTTTGTCCATGGCGGATCGAGGGTTTGAACTATGTTGTTTGGGATGCCACTGTGTCCATTGATCAATTGAATTACTGGTTCCTAAATTCTATAGTTATACATATTTACTAGATTTCTTAACATATAACTGGTTTGGTCAACCCCATCGCCTGTACTGTATATCCTCATATGTCTTATATCAAAATGAATTATCTAGGTCAGGATTAGCTTTCGGATTTTATCATTTTTTTTTTCTGAGCGTTGCAACTTATAGTACTTTCCCAATACTTTTATTTTATTTATAGAAAATGAATTAATGCAGGTCTGATTTAGCTCATAAGTGAAAAGAGTATACTTCTATCTCAAGATGGTTTTTGCAGTTTGTGTCCTTGAGATAAGCCAAGATAACTTTTGATTTTACCCCATTCTTTTTAGACATTGTAGGATATAGTATGTTTCTTGCAACTAACGATATCTTATTTATGAAAAAAATGAAGCGATCTATGTCTAATTGAGCTCATAAGTGAAAAGAGATGAGCAAATTTGGATGGATGGAATAAATAATTGTGATAATTTGCATGAAATTGCATCTTTTTTCTTTTTTTGAACAAGGTATGGTAAAGTGACATGGAACTTTTCTTAGTTGAGGTATTTGTTAAGCTTTAAGTTTATGAGCTCCTTTTTTTTTTTTTCTGGATCAGGAAATCACACCTGTTGCCATGCTTTGTGGTCATGTTGCGCCGATTGCGGATCTTGGGATATGTGTTCCTACTACAGTTTTGGGAGATGGAAAATTAGATGATTCAAATAATGTGGTATCAACTTCTAACTCATCTAACTGTGGTGCATTATTAAGTGCTTGCGCTGATGGTGTGTTGTGCATTTGGAGCAGAGCCAGTGGACAGTGCAGACGTAGAAGGAAAATGCCTCCCTGGGTGGGGATGCCATACTTAATTCGACCATTTCCCGAAAATCGTAGATATGTATGTATAGCTTGTTGTTCCTTTGATCATGTTCATTTATCCGATCATCACTCGCCTAGCACTGCTGAGAAGGGTGAAACGTTTGCAGATAGAGACTCACAACATGCAAAACCATTAAAGTGCACAGTTGTTATTGTTGACACGTACACACTTGCTATCGTCCAAACAGTATTCCATGGGAGCTTATCAATTGGGCCTTTGAAATCTGTGGCTGTAATTTCGTCCTTCGGAGATGTGTTGACCGAGTCAGTGATGATGGTTGATTCTTTTGGTAAATCACAATGTATACCAATATTAAAGGAGTGTAATTCAAGCACAGAGAACATGGCTGCCAAGACTAACTTGGTCAATGCAGGCAAAATGGATTGGGTAAATGGGTCAAAGGACAGGGGACTTCTGGTGGCCTTTGCAAATCGTGGGCCGGTTTTAGCTTTCGTATATGGTACGTGCTGCATATTTAGTCTATTAGAGGACGGAAGTTCCGTGGGAGAGATAAGTTTTGCAGATGATCTTCTCTCTATTGAAGGAAAGTCACATGCCATTGGTGGCATGTTTGTTGGTGATGATAGCAATCTTCTTGATTCTGAAGATTCAGACACCACATTCATTGAAAAATTTGCTGTATGGAATGGAAAAGGAGCTGCCATAGTATATAGGATATGTTACTCAAATAATACTTTCAAATATGAACCTTTTGCTGCTATCCCAGTCATTTCTCAGGAGTCTAGCTTGAACTTATCTATCTATTTCGTGCAAGTGAACAACTGGCTTTTCCGTGTTGAATCAATTTCTTTTGCTATCAATGAATTATTGATTTGGAAACCTCGTCTGACATGTTGGGTACTGCCTAAGCTGCATGACAAAAACGAGACAAATTTTCAAGAATGCAGACTTTCTGGTGAAGGTAGAATATTTGATGATTGGGCTCATAACCAGAATGTCCCCGAAAATGAGATGCCTATGCAGGTTGTTGAAATAGACACAGCAAGAGGGAAGGACGAATCAACTTCTTCGCAAGATGCTGCTACTTGTTCCAAAGCTATTGATGAAAGGGATTTAAATATCCACAAAAATGGCACTGATGAAAGAAAAGAGACAGTGTCTTCGTCAATGGTTATTTCCGAAGAGTATGTACCGTTAGCTATTGTATATGGGTTCTATAATGGTGATATAAAAGTTGTTCGATTCGATATATTCTTTGAAGGATTAGATTTTCATGGTCAAAATTCATATCCCGAGTCAAAAGCACATGCCACTCAACATTATCTCTTGGGGCATACAGGAGCTGTACTGTGTTTGGCTGCACAACGAGTGCTGATTAGATGCCAAGGAGGTAGCAACAGTTATGTTCTAATCTCTGGAAGTATGGACTGTACTATTCGTGTGTGGGATCTTGACTCCAGCAGTCCCATAGTTGTAATGCACCAACATGTTGCTCCAGTTCGCCAAATAATTCTTCCACCATCTCAAACAGCACACCCGTGGAGTAATTGCTTCCTCTCTGTTGCGGAAGACTCATCTGTTGCCGTTTCTTCACTTGATACCATGCGCGTAGAGCGAATGTTCCCTGGCCACCCATATTATCCTGCAAAAGTTGTGTGGGATAGTAGACGAGGCTACATAGCATGTTTGTGCCCAAACCAAACAGGAACAACTGATGCAGATGTTTTGTACATTTGGGACGTAAAATCAGGTGCTCGTGAGCGGGTCCTTCGTGGAGCTGCTGCTGTCTCAATGTTTGACCATTTCTGTGCAGGAATTGACAGAGATATCCCTGGTGGCAGTATGATTAGTGGAAATACTTCGACTTCCTCATTGCTTTTTCCTTCTACTGATGAAACCAAGTCTCCACCACCTCAGTCACAAACTGTGGGAAAGGGAATTTCTTCATCAAATATATCTGTTAGTACAAGCGTGTCTGGAAGTACTACAGTATCCAATCACTCTGCACTGCCATCCTTGCAAATCAGAAAACAGCCTGTTAAAGGTTCTTGTCCTTTTCCAGGAGTTGCCGCTTTATCTTTTGATCTCACATCTTTGATGTCTCTTTGTCAAAGAGATGAGTACTATAAAATGGAGAGTTCTGATCCAAACAAAAACCAAGTGAAAGAAATAAGGGTTGAGTCTCCCATTAAGAGGACTAATTTCAAGGATCAGGAAACTGGAAGCCCTAGTTCCAGTGATCAGAGCATCAATGATAAATCTGGTGGTACCTCCACTGAAGCTGCAAGAGATTCTGAATGGATGTTCTTGCTTGAAAAATGCCTGCTTCAGTTCAGCTTGTCTATTTTGCACATGTGGAATGTGGATGCTGAACTTGATAAATTGCTAGTGACTGAAATGAAGCTAAAAAGACCACAGAATCTTCTTGTAGCTTCTGGTCTCTTGGGGGATCGGGGGTCATTGACTCTGACATTTCCTGATGACACTTCAACTCTGGAGGTACTTAAAAGTGTTTTGCTAGATTTAGATTGAAACCAATGTCACTTCTCCCTTTCCCAAATGAAAGAAAATAACACTTCTACTCGCTTCTTTGCCTCTATGAAATTAAATTTGACATACAGCTTTGGAAATCATCATCAGAGTACTGTGCAATGAGATCTCTAACGATGGTGTCCCTTGCTCAACATATGATTAGCTTGTCACATTCCTTTCAGGCAGCCAGCAGGTATGAGATTGTTGTGGCATTCTTTCTGGACGCTATATCTTATGACTTAAATAATGGAAATGTAAAAGACACTCACATCTGCAGCTTTTCTTACTATCTCTTGTGTCCAGTAGGGTTTCAGCAACATCTTTTAGAGAAACATCGTGTCAAACTCGACCCACTATCTTTTTCTGTATTACATAGATGTAGTGTCATCTGGCATTTCATTATAGAAGCCTCCTACCATCGAACACTTATAACACTACTACCTTAGTGATATTTGTCTTTTCCAGTTCTTTGTCAGCATTTTACATGCGGAGCTTTGCCGAGAAAGTTCCTGATATAAAGCCTCCTCTGCTTCAGGTAACAAATCATCTGAATAGCTCTTTCTTTCCCTTTTTGGGGGGGTGGGGGTTGAGGGTTAAACTTCTTGCTGAACTCTATTTTGGATGTGGATTACTCAGATTCTTTTTTATAATCAAAATATAATGAGGATTCTTTTTTCCTTGTTGAGGTCCATGTGAAGGAACATAAATAATTACCTTGATGTTATGGTGTTTTTTTTTTTTTTTTTTTGCATAACTACTTTGCCGTTATGTAATCAGTATTTCAGATGGCTGGTCCCTTTCCATTAGAAGCAAAAGAGACACCTTCAGGCTCCTTTTTTAAATAATGCTTTCTTCTGGACCGCTCATTCTATGCTCGGTTTCAATTATCACTCATTCTGTGAGCAACCCTCCATCACAGTGTCAATTAAAATTAAATTTGAAGATCTGCTTGAGTTAAGCTTCAAGTTCCTTTGAATTTTCCCCAGTAATAGAAGGCAAAAATATAGGAAAGCTTGTCTCTGCTTTGGTTTTGTAATTTCAAGGTTCTAAATTCAAGTCTGAGGACTGATACAAAATATATTTCTGGCTGTAAGCAACTCCTCCTTCAGCACAGTAAGTACTCCTACATATGATATGATACCATGCATCAGTAAATCAGTGCTGTGAGTAGGTTTTATGACTCGGATGTGAAATTGCATACTAGTGCTAAATCCTCTGAAACTCTTCCAGTTGGCCCAAAAAGAAAGGCTAAAGGAAAAAAAAAATAAAGGTTCCTTGCCTGGATTACATGACTGGTGCGGTGATTGCTTTTGTGCCTTGGCGACTAGTCTGGGAACTTGTAAAGTACATTTTCACCAAAACTCGTGCCACAGGGGTGGCGTTCTGATAAGTTAAAGCTTACTGGGGGTGTTCTTGTCTCTACTTGTTGCAACAGTTGGATACATTGGTTCTTTGGGATGTCTAGTGTTTAAAGAAACTGTTTTTGCAAAACTATTTCTTAATGGTTTAAAATTTCTGTTTTGAAGCTTTTGGTGAGCTTTTGGCAAGATGAGGCTGATCATGTTAAGATGGCAGCACGTTCTTTATTTCATTGTGCTGCTTCACGAGCCATTCCATCTCCACTACGTCGGGATAATCCAAGAGATAATGAGAATGGAGTATCACCAACTGGAAACTATGATTCAGTACCAGCGGAAGAACACACCAACTGCTTGAGGGATGACAGACAAATTGTCACTGAAGGGAACTCTGAGGATGAAGAATCTGAAATAAGATCATGGTTAGAATCATTTGAAATGCAAGATTGGATTTCTTGTGTTGGGGGCATGAGCCAAGATGCAATGACATCTCATATCATTGTTGCTGCTGCATTGGCTGTTTGGTATCCCAGCCTTGTGAAACCAAATCTTGTTGGCTTGGTTGTTAATCCATTGGTGAAGTTGGTTATGGCAACGAATGAGAAATACAGTTCCACTGCTGCAGAAATTCTGGCTGAAGGCATGGAAAGCACATGGAAGGCATGCATTGGTTCTGAAATACCCCGTCTAATTGGGGACATATTCTTCCAAATTGAGTGTGTCACTGGTGCATCATCTAATACACCTACTAAGAATCCATATACATCTGTTAGGATTCGTGATACTTTGGTTGGAATTCTTCTCCCAAGTTTAGCAATGGCAGATGTATTGGGCTTTCTGAATGTCATAGAACGCCAGATCTGGTCAACTGCCTCTGATTCGCCTGTTCATGTAGTATCCCTCATGACTATAGTTAGGGTTGCACGTGGTTCTCCAAGAAACTTAGTTCAATATCTTGATAAGGTTTGTTAAGATCCTACCTCTTTATTTGCTAAATTGAATTTTGAGATAAAGTACTAACTTTATGTTACTTGTTACTGCTGTACCATCTTATAGTGTGGTGCTTTTGTTGCGGTTTTACTTCATATATCTGTTTTTCTACTGCGCCCCCTTGTCCCCAAATGATACACACATGATTCCGTAATTAGCTTAGGATACTTGAGAAGCCCTTTGTCCAGAAGATGCATGTCGTAGAGATGAGAATGTTGAGATGGATGTCTGGTCACACCAGGAGTGACAAGGTTAGGAATGAGACCATTCGGGAGAAGCTAGAGGTGGCTCCGGTGGCTGATAAGATGAGAGAAGCGAGACTGCGATGG
>JAABOM020000103.1:25452005-25462827 GCA_011800125.2 Solanum clarkiae | reverse complement strand
TGACCCATGATGAGCGTCGAAAGTTGCATTGACTAACTGCTACTTCACAATTGAAAGAAACGCAGATAGTTTAAAGAACCATTTTGCTTTATTCCATCATACACCAAACCCAAAAAATAGTGAATCTTTGACTTCATCCGAGATTGATGGAATAAAATAATATATTTAATATATATATTCAAAAATCCAAAAGACTAATCTATCAAATGAAATAACCTATTCAACCTATAAATCCGTTAGTATTTTTCAAGGAAAAGAAATAATGAAGGGCCATATATTGACATACAGTTATTGTTACAATGGGTAGACTTCTCCTTACTTCTATTTAATGCGAATAACTAGGTTTAGTAGGAAGTGAAGCTAGAGGATATTTGCTTTTGTAGTTTTTTACTAGAAACTTTTATTTTATACGCAAGAGAAGGGGCGGAGCTAGCAATAGCTGAGGGAGTCATTTGAACTTTTCTTTGCAAAGAATTACATCATTTATATATAGTTAAAATATTTTTTTATGTATATATAGTAGATGTTGAATCCTTTTTAACCTTTTTATATGTTTATTTTTTATATTTCAGACCTCCTTAATGAAAATTCTGACTCCATCACTGTGTAACAGATCTAAAAAATATTTTTAATTCAATTTATGAGTGCTCGTGGAAAAATAACAACAACATGCCCATTGAAGCCACACAAGTGGAGTCTGGGGAAGGTAAAATATACAAAACCTTATCGGCCACTACCTCATAGAGATAGAGAGACTGTTTTCGAAAGATCCTCAACTCAAATATGTCAGCCCTAAAAGCAGAAAATATTAGATATAAAAATGACTAGAGTAGAAAGCAATTGAAAATTCATATAAAAGTAGGAAAATAAATGACAATTAATAACAACACAATATATAACGACACCACTAATCTTACTATCCTGCTATAAGTGCTCGTACGAAGAGATTATTTCCACGTGAAATTCCTAACGGTGAGAAGTGTGACGCTAAGGGATGGGTTCAGCATATCCCAGTCCCGTAATCTCTTAAATTTTTTCTTTTAATATACATAAATGAACCGTGCATCTTTGGTCTCTATCTTTACGCTATCATTCATCGCAAATATGGTGCAGTGGATAGAACAATTTTTTAATTAGGGATCTTGAGTTCGAATCATCGATATGAAAAAATCCTTGATAGTAATTGCTTTCCCCGAATGGACCCTATTCGAGATAAATCTGAATTAATCGAAATTTAATGTAATTACTGAATCCTGAATGAAAAAAAAAAAACAAAAAAAGTTCATCTACGTTCCAAAAAAAAAAACAAATATATATTCTTAGATTGCCATATTTTTCAAACTTTCTAACTTCCAAGTAATGATTTTCCTTTCAACTTCCTCTAAAGAGACGTGGTAAGAAAGTTTACTGAATAAGGCAAAAATGGAAATTACAGTCCATCATGTGTAACATGGACCTTTTGAACAGTTTTAGAAAGTATAATTTAATTTTGGGATCTTTACAAAATCGTTAGCTATTATTTGAACAATTATTAAGTTAATTCTTCATTCATTTCGTATGAAAGGGGGTTGCTCAAACCGAATTCAGACTAGCTAAATTAGCTCATCAAAATATAACTTGTCTAATCCGTTTATTTAATACTGAATTATGACTATTATTAGTATAAATTGTCGATCGATAACATGTTACATGCCCTCATTTTCCTACTCTGGTCTCTTTCATATGCCACATTTTGTGATTGCACTTGTATTAAGAAAAAATATGACTTTACTATTTTGCCCTTAATTATTTAACGTAAATTAATAGCTTTTGCCGCTTATTAACTATCAAGGGTAAAATAAGAAGAACAATATCATTTATGCATTGATTTTGTGAAATGACATACATTAAAGACCATCTATTTATAATAAGAACGACATATAAAAAGAATTGGAGAGAGTATCATATTATTGATTTCGCTTACTAAAACAATGTAAACGTTGAAGTTAATATCTAATTTAAATTATTTAAAGTTACATTTATACCATCCTATAGTTTTCTAACTTATCCCAAACATTACATAATGGGCGTTTCCCATATCTTGCACATCTTTATAACTGTCAAAAAATGTCCTATAAATACCACCAAAACATCATCAAACATTCTAACATAGACATAATTTTAATTATTCATAAATCATATATTATATTACAATAATGATTTTTTCAAAGAATATTTGGGTTGTTATCTTCTTCTTGTGCATTTTGTCTAGTCCCATTATTGCCCAAGATTACAAAGATGCACTTGGCAAAGCTATTTTATTCTTCGAAGGACAACGTTCTGGGAAATTGCCAGACTCTCAAAGAGTCAAATGGAGAGGAGATTCTGCACTCGACGACGGCAAATTGGATCATGTATGTATTTGTCTCAAAAAGAATGACATCTTAATAACAAAAAGAGTAACATGTTTTTCAATTTATGTCGCGTACTCGTACTTTGCAAGTAATAAGGTGTTGAATTTTTATATATTTATATTAGGTGAACTTGATTGGAGGATACTATGATGCTGGTGACAATGTGAAATTTGGATGGCCCATGGCTTTTTCTTTAACGTTGTTGAGTTGGGCTGCTATAGAATACAAAACAGAAATTTCTTCAACAGACCAACTTGTCCACCTCCAACGTGCAATTAGGTGGGGCACAAATTTCTTAATTCAAGCCCATACTTCAAGTACTACTTTATATACTCAGGTAAAAATCTCTCGTCTAAAAGTTTAAATTATATATTTTAGTGTTGCACCATGATTGACTCTTTTTTGTTAGGCTAAACATATAAAAATAAATAAATCCTTTCTTGTATTGCATGGTAATATAAAGAGGTCGATCGTTCTTGCAAGAAGAACATTAAATTGTGTAATGCATGATAAAATGAATATTTTGAAAATTAAATTGTTACGTACTAAACATAAAAATATGTCATTATTTTTTAAATCGACTAAAAAAGAAAAATGAATCATATAAAGCAGGAAGTAGTTTTTAACATGTCGGTGCACATCTTTGATAGGAACAAAAAGCTCTTTTATCTTTTAAAGTGGAGTTTTGTTATGGGAATTCGAATTATCTAACCCCAAAACGAGTAAAGTCACAACACCATGAGAAATCAAATAGAATATCTACAATTAGAAAATACGTCACTTAAAATAAAAATACGTTGTAACTATCTGTTTAAGCAGATACGTCAATCAATAGCTGCCTATTTAACTCCCATGGTAAACAGACAGTTGAAGCTGATATATCAACCAAGACGTATCTGCTTATCCACACTTCTATATATGTAATAGATATTTGCAAACATATATTATACATGGACAGGTTGGAGATGGAAATACAGATCACCAATGTTGGGAGAGACCAGAAGACATGGATACTCCTCGTACTTTATATAAAATCACATCAAATTCTCCAGGATCTGAGGTGGCAGCTGACGTGGCAGCTGCTTTTGCTGCTGCATCTATTGTTTTCAAAGATATTAATTCCAATTACTCTGCCAAGTTGTTAAGAAGATCAAAATCTGTAAGCACACAACTTCTAGACCAAAAAAAATTAAAAAAAAAATCGTAATAAGTTTGATCAAACAGACTATTAACCGATACACATAACACGCAGTTATTTGCGTTTGCGGACCAGTATAGAGGATCTTACCAGGCTTCTTGCCCATTCTACTGTTCTTACTCAGGTTATAAGGTAATAATTAGTTTCAATAATTAGGCGATAATTAACTTGTCATATATATTTTCATTGTTAATTACTATTATTTATTTAATTTTAAATCATGACTTAATTATTGTTTTTAATTTTTTTTTTATAGGATGAATTGTTGTGGGCTGCTGCTTGGCTATATAAGGCAGGTGGAGGAAATGATTACTTAAATTATGCTTTGAATAATCAAGGGTGGAGTGAAGTTCCTTCTGAATTCAGTTGGGATAACAAGTTTGCTGGAGCCCAAACTTTACTAGCTAAGGTTGATCCTTTATATGAATTCAATATTATATTATTTGTTAGTATCACGTGTGCGAATAAAATGTTAAATTGATGGTCGAAACGATTGGGAACCTACGCATAAGGTGTAGGATCTCTTAAAAGATGAGGTCTTTTGAGAAAAATCGTATGAAATTGATCACCTGGTTAGGAATTTCTTTGGATTGATACAACCTAACAACTGATATCAGAGCCTAGGTTCAGCAAGACGAGTATGATGAAGGCAAATGATGATACAAAGTGAATCTCGAAAATTGAGATATGGATTATGGTGATGGACGAGGTGGAACTTAACTTGGTTCCGGATAGAGATTATTAGGTGCGCGAACAAAGTCTCACATTGATAGCTGAAAAGATTAAGAAACTACATATAAGATGGATGTAGGTATCATAAATGACAAGGCCTTTTGGGTAAACCGTGTAAACTTAGCTCAAATAGAGTATATCGTACCTTGTTAAAAATATTTTGGAATGATACAATTAAAAAATTTAAGTTCAATATTAAGTAATCTCTATGATAAGCATTAATCCAAAATTAGATAAAATTATTAACTAACATATTAAATATTTAATAAATTTAGTATTTCTATGAGTAACTCAACATAATGTGATGATTTAAATTTTAATAATCACCGGTGCAAATTTACTAACATTTTTATGATCAGGAGTTTCTTAATGGGAAGAGCAATCTGGAAAAGTTCAAGAAAGATGCTGATTCATTTATTTGTGCATTTATACCAGGAAGTAGCTCTATACAAATTAAAACAACCCCAGGTAATATATATTTTTTTTTTCAATTTTTAGAATAATTTAAAATTAATAAAATCTATAATATATTTGCAGGTGGACTTTTGTATTTTAGAGATAGTAGCAATTTGCAATATGTGACTGGTGCATCCATGATACTTTTTATGTATTCTAAAGTCCTTGAGACAGCTGGAAAAGGGGAAGTTACATGTGGATCTGTTAATTTTTCCACATCCAAGATTAAAGCCTTTGCAAAATCACAGGTCAAACGCACATTTATTGTATTTTCTTGCATTAAAAAATTGCTCTATGCATCCATTAGAGTCTAGCCTTGGTCTATGAAATAGTCGTAGCACATTTGGTCAAACTTTTAGAATTTAATTTTTGAGAAAAATATTTTTCAAAAAATTATCTTTGAAGAATGATAATTGTGTTAGGCTAATTAATTTACAATAACATTATTACCCCAATACCTCAAAGGCTCCCGCCCATTGCGGGGTAAGGAAGGATCGGATGTACGCAGCCTGACCTTTATATTTAAAAACATAGCGCGACTGTTTCTGGAAGGCTAATTAATTTAAAATTAACAATTTGTGCTTGCTCAAGCTTTTAGAAAAAAGTGCTTATTGACCAACGTTATTATTTCAGGTTCTGAAAAAATAGTTCTTATTACTAAAAAAAATACTTAATGTTTCCTAAAAGTTTGGCTAAATATCTCGATTCTCTAGAATAAATACATTTTTTTATTAAAGGAAAAAGATGCAGGATTTGCTAGCAGTGGCGAGCTACACTATGTGTAGGGATATTGATCATTCGAATTCTTTTTGACAGAAAATTATGCTATTTATATATATTAAAATATATTTTATATATACAGACTATAATACATGTCGAATCTTCTTGACTAGTTTATGTATCTACTTCTTCAAATTTTAAACTCTCATAGTGAAAATCCTAACTTTATCATTGTTTCCCAAGATATCAAAATACATCCAAGTGTAATATTCCATGTATTATTCACATGTACAAGCTCTTCCTTAAGAAAGTTGAGAAAACATTGGTCTTTTCGTTTCGAATTTAAGTTATATATACATATAACACAATAAATGTTTATATTCAATTTAATTTAATGTGTTATAACAAGTCATTAATCATTTTCTATGCTAATATTTACTTAGACATTAAAAATTATAAATATCTTTTTTTATATTATCACTGCATAAAACTCAAACACATTATTTTTTTCAGATCGACTACATACTTGGAAACAATCCACTTACAATGTCATACATGGTGGGATTTGGCAACAAATATCCAACACAACTTCACCACAGAGCCTCATCAATCCCTTCAATTTATACCCATCCAACCAGGGTGAGCTGCAACGATGGCTATAGTTCATGGTACTATGCCAACAATCCAAATCCAAACACACTTGTCGGTGCGATCGTCGGTGGACCCAATTCTGGTGACCAGTTTGGTGATTCGAGATCAGATTACTCTCATTCTGAACCCACGACTTATATGAATGCAGCATTTGTAGGATCCGTGGCCGCTTTGATTGGTCAACACAATGAAGGAGAACACTCTGGGAAAATTATAACACAATTTAACCAAACAAATTTATGTGATAAATAAATTAGCATGAAGAATATTTCATATTAAAGAATTGAATACTAGCTACAATCATAAATAAATATATGTACATATAATAAATATCATAAATTTATTGTGTTTCCTTGACAAGAAATATTACTCCCTTTTTTTCCTTTTCACTCATCACCTATGCTAATTTTTTTTTCTTTTTATTTTTTCACTTTAGCAAATCAACAAAATTTATTATTTTATTTCAATATCATCCACGCGTACTAGGAAATTTTAGGTATATACGAAAAAAAGATTAACCGACAACACCTAATTAATAGATTTTTTTTGCATATGTAACGATGTAATTTCTGAATATGACAAGACCCACAAATTTTTTTAGCCTGTCAAATTTCTAAAGAAAGAAAATATATAAAGGCAGAGCGTCAAATTATATATATTGCTATTAATTAAAAAGAAAATTATAGGAATTTCGAATGTGATACTCCCCATAACATAATTCCAACTACTCATAACCTACATGAGCCTAATTCTTCTGATGATTGCTATTAGAATTTTTTTTTTTTTAAATAAAACTCACATTAATTAAGTCCTTAGACTGATACTTGTCACCAAGATTTAACTCGAGCCGCATTTGATCATTTTCTATTTTTAACAATATATGTGAAGGTGAAAACTGTTCACCTACTTTTAGTTAAGAAAAGATATATATATGTTTTTTATATATTTGTAAATTAGATCGCTCGAAGGCATATTAAGTTGTAATTATCTTGTGCATGCAGCAATCAATTAGTCATCGGTAAACCCTTAAATGGAACTCAAATCCGTGGAGGATTAGTCATTGGCCTGTCGGGCCAGGGGATACCTTGAGAAGCCAAAAGAAAAAAGTTGTAATTATCTCTTTTAGTTACCTTATTATGTACTCAATCCTAATATATATTAGCAGTGCTTGGTCCAGCTTTTACACCCCTCTAAGTAAAGCAATTTTGCCTTGAAAACAAAAGAATGCATTGAATATCTTAAACTCATTTGGAATCTCTCGAACATAAGTAAAATATGCTATTAATTTAAAAATGACATTTCAGACTCAATAGAATCGTCAGGACATTCAAATAAGGTACATCAAATTGCCTATATTCAAGCACTCTGATAAAATTGGAATGCCCAATTTTGTGGTTATAAAAACAGTCAGTTATGAACGATGAAATGAAAAATTTAAAATTAATTTGCTTGAAAACAAATAAAGGAGTTAGTATTACTTTTTCCAACAAACTGATAACGAAATACTAGTGATGTACAACGATGAACCAAAATAAAGGTAATTTTTGTATTAAAAATATAAGTAATTAATTTCGTTTAATACGAGATGGACTTCACACCTCACTGTGCTTATACCTCTCACCTACCAAAGTTCTATTCAAAATTCTCGTCTTGAAACTTGTATAAAGAAGATTTCCCCACATAATGTGTATATATTTACAAAATCAACTATATAGTAAAAGAAAATACTGTATTTTGGATTTTGGGTGGATATTAATTCCTGTCAAAAGAGACATGTAGGAATAATAAAAAGAAAAAGTCCATATATATTGCTAATTAATCTCTTATCCACTTCTTTTCCTAATGGATTCTCTACAAAAAAAAAAAAAAAAAAAAAAAAAAAAAAAAAAAAAATCCAAAAAAAAAAAAAAAAAAAAAAAAAAAAAAAAAAAGAGAAGATTCCAATACATATATTACATGATCATCTAGAAAATGGAAATGTAGAATTATTAAATCCATCATGAATATCTTCAAGACCAGCAAAGAAATCTCCATCAAACATTTCTTGAATTGAAACACATTCATTTTCATCACTTCCTTCAAATATATTTCTCATCCCTTCATTATCATTCTCTTGATTTATTTCTATTTCTGGAAATTCATCCATCAAAAATCCTTCTGGTGAAAAAACTAAATTTGATGTTGAACCATGTGGACTTGATATTTTTTCTTGTTTCACAATTTTTTTGGGACTATTAATTGAATTTTTTGAATTTGGAAATTTGCTTTTGACAGTACCAGCAAGAGAATTTCTACGTGTTGGCTGACTATGATTATGTTCAGCTGTATATGTCACAATAAAAATTCCATTTTCACTGCAACTTTGTTCTACTTGTTTTCTTGCTAAACATCCCTTCGAGCTGCTGCACCTATAATAGCTCCTGTTTTTAACAAGAAAAAAGCGTTACTCGAGCTGAGGGTCTATCGGAAACGATCTCTATATCTTGTGAAGGTAGGAGTAAGGTCAATGTATATCATACACTACCAACATCACTTTTGTTACATTGAAAATAAGTAAATTTTACCCATTACAACAATAAAATCACAAAAACTATTTTTTTTTTGTCACATTAAACATGAACTACATAAGATACAAATGATTGAAATGTCAAAATTAATTTTATATCATGTGTATTTGTTGTGTCAATGTTTATCATAATTTCCACGGCAGAAAATAAAAGAAATCAAACATGTATAAATCATGATTAAATTTTTGAGATTAAATTAGATTCAAAATTCATTTTCTATATGATAGCTAAGCTACATCCATTCCAAAAATAATAATCGAGATGTTAAGCATGAGAAGAGTTATTGAATTTTCATATTAATTGTGGGAGAAAATTTTGATCTTAAATTATATGATTTTGATCAAATATTTGTCTTTTGAACTAAGTTTTGAGATATTAGAGTCTATTTTCTTAACATCTAAAATTGAGACCACTTCTATACAAAATATAATTTAAATTAAAGTGAAAAGGACCAAATGTTCTAGGCTCCACATGATAATAAATAGTTCTAAGCTTTATTTATTTATGTGTGTATGAATATAAATTCAATAAAAGATGTTTGGAAAGAAATATAATTATTATTATTATACCTTGGATAAGGAGAGCCTTTAATGGGTTTTTGACCATATTTTCTCCAAGCCCATTTATCAGAAGAAAGATCATCTGCTTTTAATTGAAGCACCACTCTCTTTTGTTCATTTTTCCTGTGAAAAAAATCAAACTCACTCCATATCAAACAGCGCACATATATTCAACCAAAAACACGTAAAGTCAGATCGAGAATCATGAGGTTTCAAGTTCAAATTCGAATATGATCGAGCCAAAAATATCATCGTAGGTGATTCCATCCCCTTTGTCAAATTTACATGACCATGTCGAAGATAGAACAACAACATACTCAGTAAAATCACCACAAGTAGAGTCTGGGAGAGTAAAATATACACAAACCTTACCACTATCTCATAGAAATAGAGAGACTGTTTTCAAAAGATACTTAACTCAAATATACCAGCCCCAAAAGCTGATAAAGTTAGTCGAAGTGCATGCAAGCTGATTCAGACATAACTTATCAAAAAAGAAATTTTCCTCTACCTCTTTTTGTACTTGGGTACATATGTACTAGGAGAAGCCATCACTACTTGTTCATGTCTTTGCTCTTCTTCTCTCTTCTCTTCTTTAATTTCTTTAGGAATCAAAGAAATTGAAGACCCCATCAACATATTTTGTCCACCAACATGATAAAATGGCTTGTAAAGTTCTTCTAATTCATCACTAAAAAACTCTTTTTTCATCTCATGAGAAAAAGATAAATATTGATCACTTTCTTGAAACTCCAAATTAGGAGAAAAATCAATATTATTATTATTTGCTCCATGGAAATGATCACTACATGAAGTTGATGATCCAATAACAACAGCTTGAAGACCCCAATCCATTATCATCATAAGCTAAAACAAAACAAAAAAAAGAGGAAATAAATAGGATGGTAATAATGGCGCTGACTTTTTTGATAGCTAAAAATATGAAGTTTGAGGGCTATTTAAAGACTGAAAATATTATTTAAATCAGCAGGCTTTTTTTATTCATATTTACACACAAGATATTTTTATTTTATTTATTTTATGATGGATTTATCAAGTTGACTTTTTTATAAAGTCAAAGGGCAAAGACAAGATAATTAGTGTAAATAATACACGCGTTTGTCTTAATTTTTGGCTTGTAAGTTCTCATTTGTTGACTGAAGTGATCAAATATCTTACGTACTTATATTTGAATTTGTCAGCAACGCTTTTTTATTATTATGTTTAGTATATATAAAAGGTCTAATTAGTTTGGCCTTTCATTAAATTAAGGGTTGTATGTACGATTACTACTATAATATATGAGTAATTTATACTTAAATTGCATGTCAATACGATTTAAGTATTTTTTAAATACAAAAGGATAAAGTATATATATAACATAAGAATTAGCCAGCTTGTTTTGTTTTTGGCATTTTTAATTAGGGTGTTAACTCCATTGGGCAAATTTAAAGAGAAACTTTAATATAATTTCTACTTGTGTGTCTGGTGAATTTTTTTATTCAGTTAGTGTTTGATTTGAGGTTCGATTATATCCAGATTCGT
>JAABOM020000103.1:25427937-25446118 GCA_011800125.2 Solanum clarkiae | reverse complement strand
ACAATTGAAAAACACAGACAGTTTAAAGAGCCATTTTGCTTTATTCCATTATACCCCAAAGCCAAAAAATAATGAGTCTTTGGCTCCATCCGAGATTGATGGAAACAAGTGAAAGGAACTATCAATGTTTTCAATAGATGCATCTGCAATACGCACATTCAAACACAAATGATTGTTGCAAATTACATTCAGGATGGCTATTACTTCATCGTTGTTTTCCCACCTTTTGGATTATTCGTAATTCAAAGTTGTATACATGTTGTCAACTATATCGGTTCATATCATTTAACAATTGAACATCGCGCTCATGCTTGATCTTTTATGGCACAAAAAGACTGAAAGAAAAGAAAAGTGTTTCTCAAACTTTTCAAAAAATTGTTATTGCATCAGAGCATTGAATCATCAAAACATGCACTACTTTTTAAAAATCCGACATGCAGTAACATTTTGAAAGAGTTCTAGCAAATAATTCTGAAACTCTTAAATGAAGAGATCAACATGAAGTCAGCCATGTAATATAATAGTTTGGTATTTACCTGTAATGTTTCAGATAAGAATATGTCGTCTCCTCCACAAATATAATCTAAACTTAACATACTTGAAGCTTTCTATTTCAAATAATGCCTTTCATATCTTTGACAGAGGGCTTCCGAAAACAGTCTCTCTATCTCTATGAGGTAGTGGTAAGGTCTGCATATATTTTACGATGCCCCACTTGCGAAATTTCACCAGATATGTCGTTGGTGCCTTAATATATACAATGATAATCAATCATACTAAATTGATGTCAATTATTAAAATATAACAACATTAAAAGCACAATCAAAATGCATGATAATCAATCATACTAAATTGATGTCAATTATTAAAATTTAACAACATTAAAAGCACAATCAAAATGCATGGTTCTGTGGAACTTATAAGTTCTCATAAAAGCCTTTTTAATTACTACTCATAATTATTATTATTGGAAACAGGAAAAGGCCTTGACTGAATCCAAAGCAGCAAAGATTTAAGGTGTGTTCATAAATGTTTTCTAATCTAATTTTTGAAGAATATTTTCTCTAACAAAATACTCACTCTTGTCTTATACATTATTTAATTTGTTCATATTATCAGAAATATTTATCTCAAATCACTTGTTTTACAAAATTAAGATTAAATTAATTAATTTCTTTCTTATTTTGCCTTATGATTAATTTCTTTTTAAAATTATAAATATTAATTAGGTTCTAAAAAATTTCTCTATGGTTAATCTTGATACTAATGGATAAGACACATAAATTGAGTGTGTTTATAAAAGTGAAATGATAAATTAGTAATAGTAACTCTTCTTACTTATGATTTCTCAAGTAACATAGGAAGGGAAAAAGAGACGAGTATTATCAAATGAAGGGACTAAGAAGGGGAAATGAGACGAGTATTATGAAATGGAGTAAGTTCCTTAAAAATAAAGAAATGATAATTTCAGCACTCTATCCATCCCTAACACCATTATTTCATCTTTAATAGAAATAATATTTATCTAGATTATATAAACATTTTTCATTCTACTGAAAAACAAGATTAAAATTCATCAAAAAATAATAATATCTGACTACGTTAAAACAAGACATCGATGAACCACAAATTAATTGTTAATATTAAAGAAAAAAACAAGACAAACATATCTATAGCTAAGTCTTAATACCCAAAATAAAAGTTGGCTACACACAACCACAACCTTTTTTTCCAACTAAAGCTAAATGCAAATCATTTTTACACCAATCCTCTTTAACTTCTGGCCTCTTTTTCACCCGACAAAAAGAACACTATTTTGCTACTCCCAACGATCAAATGAACCCAATCCTATTTAACTTCTAGACTTTTTTCACCCAAAATGACAAGAAGAACACTTTTAGATACTTTCAGCAATCAAATGGAACCAATCCTATTTAACTTCTAGCCTCTTTTCACCCGAAATGACAAAAAGAACCACTTTTTGATACCTTCAGAGATCAAATGGACCACGGACCACTTGAGTCAAGCTGCCTGCAAAGAGTCATATACGTATGATAAAGAACCCTGTCCTTGGCACCAGTCCTGTGCTTGCTGTTATGTTTGCAGAAATACTTGAGCTGTTCAAGTGTACAACATCCAATAAACTGACCTAATAGCAAAAATAGCCAATTAATCGATTTCTTTTTCGACGAAATAATCGGTTTCACACAATTCTCCTGTTCACAATACTGGCATTTCGGAAAAACCGGGTTCATCCAAATATTCGGTGCACGGTCATGCATGAAATCCTTATTTAACGCAATAAAGTTTCCAACTTGCGCGAATTTTTCGCGCAAGTTGAACTCAATCTCGTATTTTCTCTCACATTTCTTGCACTGAACTTCACCGCTTATCATAGAAATCCCCTTCGAGTGCAGCATGTTGAGACTGTGAATAGTTGCTCGGCGATTAGTCGCCCATGGATAAGGCACCGGGATCGTGTCGCTTTTCGAAATGCCCGCTAGCTTTCGCTTACGTGGCCGTCGCGTAGATGGTGGCGGTGACGATGACGGCGACGGGACGGTGGCAGAAGGAAAAGACAGAGACAATGTGAGCGAATGATTATCGATTTCTTCATTGTTTTTGCTGTTTTTCGACATTTTTGCTGTCGAAAGAGTTGAGGAAAGATTGAAAATTTGGTGAAATTTATATAAGAAAAAAGGGAAAAGGAAGAGTTTGTTATGTACAGTACTGTAAAATGTACGAGAAGATAAAGACGAATGAGAAACAGAGCACAGTATAATTCCATTTGGTTTAGACTTCTTTTTTTTGAATTTCGAAAAAAATGGCCTTTTCAAATTCTGTTTTAAAGTGGGAAACAGGAATGAATTTATGATGTTTTTATCTGCAATTATTTCTAAAGAAATCTTTAATACTCTCCTAATTCATTATTTCAAAAATAAATTTTCATTCCGTATCAATTAATGTTATTTATAAAATACTTATATTAATTCCGTTCTCATTGTTTAACCAAGGAAGAGATCAATTATTGGTCTATATTAAGTGAATCGTTGAATGTATGATACAGTGTGTGAGGAAAAAAGTTTAAAACATAAATTAAATGTTCATTTTCACTACTTATGCTTAAACTATATATTCTGCTGGAAAATATAATGTAGTTAATAACATTACTAAAAAGAAGGATAAAAATCGGAAAAAAGAAGTCTAAATTTATATTTTTATATCATGATATTTCATAAGTTTTTAGGAAATTTTTATAAATAGCCTAAGTTGAAAACTTAATATGGTCAAATAGCTAGAGCGGGCATGATCGAGAGAGGGAGGAGAGAAACGAAATTGTATATGTATATTTGTCAAACTGACTATGTATATCTGTCAAAATAATTCTATATATGAAGCTGGTATACATATGTAATTATATATCCGACAAGAAATTGTAGAGAGAGAGGAGAGAGGCGAGAGAGGAGAGAGAAAATAGCAACAAATCTCTAACTATAGCAATAAAACTTAGCGACAAAAATTAAAGATTCAACTCATTTAAACGACAAAAAATGCAGAATTAAATCCACTCAAATTTGTCCCATTGCCGGCCCCAATTTTGCTTATCATAGCCCAAGTAAAATGTTATAAATTCAGCCCATATACAAAAGTGGGCCAAATCAAACCCCATATAAATACTCACCCTCCGAATTCAAATTGCAGATTTACCGCCATTTGAAGCTATGGGAGAATTCTGCAGATCAACCATTTTCTTCTCCGATCAACTCCTCTCCTACGCCGATATACTTCCTCCTTCACAGGTAAATCTCCGTCACTGAAGTATTCGCAGATTTGTAGCAGTGTAAAATGTGTGAGTCGCTTCATTTAGAAGTTCAATTAAATCGGATGGATAGTTTTTTTTGTAATATCCAGAATAATTTGTCTCAGTGAAAAGTTGAAGTGTTAGATTCAAAATTCAAATCGTTTCGTGATTTCTGTATGTATTTGTTTTCTCATGTAATCGGATTTATATGTGCAGGTCCGAGCTCGAATTGAAGTTGCAGTCCTGAATTTTCTTAAAGCCCTAAGTTCGAACTCTCCGTCAATTTCTGATCTATCACTGGTTCGAAATTTTACCTCATCATCTTTTCAAAACGGAATTCTACTATAATCTGCACTTTTAGCCTACTTGAAATGCTTGCTGTAAGCTTCGAAATGAAATCCAAAAAAGTTGATAAATCCACTGTGTTTATGCTCTCTTAATTGTTCAGAATAATACAAATTTGGATATCACAATTTTGGGAGATTTATGTGCGAACCTCTCGGTCACCTCAAAGAACAAATGATTTACCGTTATTGGGATATATTATGCTTGAACATGAATGGATATAGATGATTCATATAGTAGACGCCAACTAGAAGCATTTGATAGTTTCTACATATGGCATATGTGACACAGATCAGTAGGAACTCCAGCAATAGTAGAGTGAGCCGGGGGTTACTTACCGGTGATTCATGGATCTTCCTATCCCATTCTTTTTGCACGCGATCTTTAACCAGAGAGAATAGTGCCAAATCATTTATAAGAGGTAAAAGGCTACAAGCTTCTTACCATCAGATTACTTATTGGACAAATTCATATTTAATAATGCTGGGAATGTTTTTGTGATCAAGTTTGGAAGGTTATGGAGATGTGCTACGAGATTCTGGTTCAGGAAAAGAGGGTGACACAGAGAGAGCTATACTACAAGCTGCTCTGTGATTCACCAGATTATTTCACTTCTCAATTGCAGGTTAATAGAACTATCCAAGGTCATTGTTGTTTCTCCTTTCTTCATCACTTCTGAATAATGATCTGTGCGTTTGGTTGGTTTTGTTAACGGGATCTCATTTAAATTCTATGAACAGATTTGGTAGCCCTGCTTCGATGCAGCCGCTATAGCCTTGGAATAATGGCATCAAGCAGAGGGGCAATAGCAGGCCGTTTACTGTTGCAGGTACTAGTCTTAATCCTTTAGTTGTAACAACAGGTGTTTATACTCGATTTAATCAAATGTGAAGCAGTATTAGTAGCTTGACTTGGCTAGTAACTTGATCAGTCATGTATATGGAATGAAATAGGTCCTGTACAACAAATGGATATAGAGAATTCATATAGCCATCTCAAGTAGTTTGTAATTGAGGCACAGCTGATTGATTGATTTCAATATGAACCAACCCAGTCAAACTTTTAATGTTTCTAAGTTCCTATAGTTGGTAAAATTAGCTGCTAGTAGCCGTCTATGATAAACTATTTTGCTTTGTGTCTTGATTTTGTGCTAAAAACTCAAGGAACTTAATACTTACAAGTCTTAAAGTTTCCCATTTAAAGCTTGATCAGGGATTTGAAATAGGAATTTTATCCAACATTTAGAACTTGGTATTTCTTTCTCCCAAATATGGATATATGATTTAAGGTTGTTTCTTTAAACCACTGAGATAGGAGCCAGACAGGGAAGTTATTGACTGCTCTACTTGTGGATCTTCTGGTTATGCTATATCAGGAGACCTGGAATTGTTGGAAAAATTAACCATGGAAACAGATGCACGATATATCATTGTAGTGGAAAAGGTATTTCATCACTTGTTGGAAACTTTAGTCGATCATTTTGCAAGAAACTAAAACTAGTTCCACATTTTAGCATGCTATATTCCAGCGACTAGCTGAGGATCGTGTGTTCAATAAAATCCCATGCATTTTGATCACCGCCAAGGGATTCCCTGATATTGCCACTAGGTGAGGTGAATAGTTAGACCTCCTTTATTACGACGTTCCAGTTCATAGAATAGCTGCTAAAAGATTGTCCATTCTCTTATTAACTCGCAACATATTCTGCTCTCTAAAATCTTATTCAGGTTTCTGCTTCATCGAATGTGTCAAACATTCCCTAATTTCCCCGTCTTGGGGCTGGTTGACTGGTATAAATGATTTCACTAGTATTGCCACCACATAGTTGCAGAGCAAAGTTCTTACAAATCAAATTGTGACTTTTAAGGAATCCAGCTGGATTAGCAATTCTTTGCACCTTCAAGTTTGGAAGCATAGGAATGGGACTTGAAGCATATAGATATGGTGCTCTTTTCTCGTAAAACTTGTGTTTGAATCATGTCCTTGTTATCTTAACTTCACGGAGTCTGTTACCTTACATGTTTTTTTAAGCTTGCAACATCAAGTGGCTAGGGCTGCGTAAGGATGATACTTACCAACTTATACCTGAAGAATGTTTGGTCCCTTTGAAACCTCGAGATCTCCAGATTGCCAAGAGCTTGATGTCATCAGAGATTCTGCAGGTATGATTACATTTGTTATGGGAACGTCATTCTTTCTCCATGGTTGGTTTGGAAAACCATAAGATCACTCATTTTTACCAGGATAGCTACAAAGAAGAGGTGGCAGCAATGGTTCAGAGTGGTCGAAGGGCAGAGATTGAAGCTCTTTATTGTCATGGATATGATTACTTGGTGAAGTTCCTTGCGACAAAAATAGTACAAGCCAATTACATCTGAAATTCACTCCCTCATTGAATACAAGTACTCAGAAGATATTGCATTTAAAAGAATTGAATGATATGCGGACGATGCAGGAAGTTTAGAATTTAAAAATCAGTTTGTACTAGAAATTGAATCCATTATGCGTTTCTTATGCAGTAGTGTGCTATTCTCCTGCCGCCCTCTTGTATTTACTCTGTAGCCTGAACCAAACACTAACAAGGCTTATTCACCCAAAAATACCAGGGTGCCTTGTACAGAGAAAACCTATGATTAGAGCATACAAATGAAGTTTGCCTCGACGACAAGTAGGGTGGAAGATGCAATCCCCAAGTTAACAAACGCAAATTCCCAAAGCAACCCAACAATCCTGAAAAGAAACTGAACACATCCAGACTAATATTATGATTTTGAGGCAACTTACAGTTCACAGGGTCCGTACTGATTGGTTGATCCTGCAAGGTAGTTTCCACAATCAACCATATGTCGAGTTGACTAACTGGATACTCAATAATAAAGGAAAAAATTTGGCCATTCGGCTGGGGAAAGGGGGGTTGAAACCTGCTCATCCCATCTGTGCAATAACAAATTATGTGTAACAACCAAATAATTGTGCATCTGTTCATAAGACAACCTATACTGACCTCTATTCCTTGGCCTATAAGAGACATATTACCCGGAAAAAAAAAAAAGAGAGAACCAGGGCAGATCACTAGGTGAAGACACGACTGCCTAATGTTGTAATCCCAAAAATGCAATGCTGTGCTCCTTGCTATATCTCAGCAAAACAAAATGAAACTTGATTTACTGTGAACCTAGTCTCGGTTGCCATCTACATTCCGTTACAGCTTATCTCAGCAAAAACAAAATTCTTTCAGCCCTCTTTAAGAAAGAGACACCCTCTTTCCCTCCACTGAGAACTTGTCACTACCTTCAAGCTGCGTACAAGGAGACAAGTCATCAATATGCTAAAAGAACAAAAAGAAAAGATGATTGCAAAGCCAGAGAACGATAACTCCTGTCAAAAGACATTGCAACAAAAGCACTTTACCTTGCACTTCAAAAATGCAAGAGATTCTTTCTTAGTGAAATTGGAGAAAATATCTGATGATCGTTCATCAATTAGCACTTTAAGCTGCTTTAGCTTTAATGAGTTCCCCGGTGCCTGCAGTGTGAGACATCAATAAAGCGAAATCAAGACATGAATTCAAATAAATCACTTAACCAATGACAAAACAATCTAAGGATACCTGTTTCAACAGCCGTTTACACAATTTCTTCAGCTTCAATTTTGGTTCATCATTTTTGACTGGGTCACTGATTTCTTTATGTTCTTTCATTGGAGGGTTTGATTCAGAAGAATCTTCATCATCGCAATCATCAAAGGACGTCTTTTTACCCTCAAAGTAGCAACCAGCAACCTTCTTTGGCCGGTCCTTGATACCCAATCCCTGTTTTCCAGTTGTAGCTGTGTTCTGCAGTTGAAAACATTGTCATTATCTTATTTGATAAACCTCTCTTATTATACTAATATGCATTGCTAGAGAAACATCAGCAAGAAAGCTAATTCCAAAATATTCATATCAGAACAACAAAAAACTGCAATCTTCTAATAACTATACATGACTACACACCTTGCACCTTCACTTGTCACCTAGTCATATGTACCTTACAGGTTTTCAATTACTCTTAAGGAATCAAGATCCTGATAATATTAGCCAGTATTACAGTTATGAGACGATACAGATGTAACGGGTGAAGTTGGTAAAGATACCACAACATAAAGCCCTTAAACTTTAAGCTTCATTAGAAGTGTCACACCTATGTTGTGGAGACAGTGATAGACAGACAGTTCAACTCATTTATAGCAATTAGCATAAAATCTATGCTGCTTCAAATTATAAAGATTTGCATAAAATCTATGCTGCTTCAAATCTATGTTGTGGAAAGCATACTTGAACAAGATTATAAAGATTTTCTTGATCATCCTCATGGAATGTGGTCCTCTCACTGAAGTCTCGCATCTTATCCGATGAGAATGACGTTTTTCTGCGAGCTTGACTTCCAAGAAATCCTCCTGAGACAAATCCATTTTTATAGCCCCACCATTCAGGGGGAACCCCTTGATCATCATTCCCTGGCAAAAAGAATTATTTTAGTAACAATCAGCAGTTATGTCTGAAAGTATCCTCATTTAACATTTGTGCACACATTAACACACATACCCCCCCCCCGCCCACACACAACAATCCCACCACCCTGCAAAAAAAACGGAAAAGTTTGTATAGACATGATTGAGGAACAGGAGCTGCAATGCAGGTCAGGCCGAAAATAGTACCTATTCGTATTTCCAATCTCTCCTTCCGCCAACATAAAAATAAATGGCATCACCCAGACACAGCAAATCAATGAAAGAATACAATCTTCCTACGTTGTTTATGGGCCTTGATACGATAATATTGATTGGAAACTAACGTAGAAAGAAAACATCTAATAGATAAGAGGAGGCCTAGGCAGGCTAACTGCAGATAACACATCTAGAACTTACATGCATCGTCGGCAACAATAACAGTCTCTGCTGTATCGGGTACTTTCTGATCATCATCATCTGTCTGAGAAGTCTTTGTCTTTTCGACCTACATAAAATGCAAATTCGGCTGAGGAGATTTTTGTTTTAAAAGATATTGCCAAAAGGAGCTTGAATTATAAGCTTTGAGTCGAAATAAGTCTCAAACATGAGCAAGTGATTGCATTTTTTGTGTATAAGACAATCATGGTTCCACCAAGCTTCATCAGACCTCCACTCATTCATCGAGTACCTCTATCCTCCAACTATACCGAGTGTTGATACAATGTTAAATTTACATATGCAATTGAATAAGCAAATGTTAAATCTCTAAAAGAAAACAAAAACATTTTCAATTATCACCAGGATTCCTAGTTTTTTATGGAAGAAGTATACAGGTTTTGAATGGTCAGTACCCTGAAAAATAGTTTATTTGTTGATTGGGTATCACAATAATAAAAATGAACATCCAAATATACTCAGAGCATCAAGAGTAAATTGCTAGTGAGCTTGTTATATCTCTAATCAGTATTCATAGTTTCATACAGTGAAAACACAGTTGTCATACAAAAGTAAACTTACGAGAATTCCTTCAAGATCCTGAGAGGAATATGCATGCACAAGCTTTCCTCTCTCCCTTTTCTTATATCTGGTACACAGAAAAATAAAAATCGATCATTACAATGTGCTCCAAGCGGAGCTCACCACACGTGAAGAAGTGTACACTGACATTAACTTGCTCACCTTCCTTGAGGCCTAGTAACCTTAGTAACAGCCTCTTCTTTGCTATTAAAAGTTCCTGTTGCCGCGTGCTTTTCCACCTCTTTTTTCTCTATTACAGTTAGAAACACCCAAAATAATTCATACGACAAAATGTAATGGCGCAAGAACATATTAAGAATGATTTCTGATTCATGTACCTTCATCATTGTTAGCTTCAGCTGTTTGCTGCCAAATAACGTAAATGAAATATTAGTCATATAGGATATTGGAAATAAAATTTCTAGTTAAACTAAAACTAAAAGTTGAAAAAGAGAGTCATCAATCTGTTAAGCATATAGATATTGGAAACAAACTTACTAGTTAAATTAAAACTAAAAGTTGAAAAAGAGAGTTACCACTTTCAATCTTTTAAGTATGCTATCAAACTGAGTAGTGTCAAACGCCCATTCATTTGGCTTTTCTATACCAATACCTATTCCATAATAAAAAACAAAGAAACTAAGTATTGAGCTTTGAAAGCAGAAAGCTAAAGAAGATGACAAAATCCCTTCCAACTTCAATTTTTTACGCAACTCGGAGAAACAGCATAGCTGTTAGTGGCAATCACTTGCAACCCCCCACCCCCACCCCACCCTACCACCACATACACACACACACAGAGGAGAAGGCAGGATTGTTCTTTTTTCCTACTGTAGCCATGCAACAGAGCAGATCACTACAACAGAAGTGATAGGCAGTAAAAAAAAAAAAAAACCTGCAGTGTCTTGTTTGTTCTGAACTCTGACATATCCTTTGATACCTTGCTTGTTCTTGCCTAGGCCTTCTCCTTCTTCCCATCCCTATTTAACACACATTTCATACGTATTAGAAAAATGTGTATCCATGGAAAGTTTGCAGATTAACTAGCAAACCTCAAGTACACACAGAAACACACAGAAGAAATAGATTTAATCACTATATTTCCATACATGCTCCTAGTTCCATCATTGGTTCAAGGGTGTACATGGTGGGGCTTGGTTGGTATTTCAAAACCAAACCACCTCGATAGATTTGGTTGGTTTGGGTTTTCAAATTTTTTTGTCCCATAAGTACTATTTCAATATTAATCTTTGGAGTTGCAGATAAAATTTTGACAGATCAATATATATTTAGTAAAGCTAGTTAATGAATTGACAAACACACATACTATTGAGCACGTGATAGTTATTTTGCAGTCTAAAATATTTTTCAATGATGTACATGTTCAAACTTAACCAAACTTTAATAATTAAACACAAAGTCGAAGATAAAACCTAAAAATTGATACACTTTGGTTTAATTTTAAAAATCACCGATAATATAATCAAATTTGAAAATACGTAGGAGTTAAATATATTTTGACATGTAAATATGAAAAAACTAATACATTGATGCATTTCAATGACACTTAGATTGACCATAAAGTATATAGAAATGGATAGACAATGTATTTCTATTAAACATCCAATTGAGAGAATCACAAATATTTTTTTGCATGTGTTTTTATTAACAATCCTATATAAAGTTTTAAGAAATATATAAAATTATACTTATATGTCAATTTGGTTCATTTTTATCTTGCTCAATACCAAACCAAATCTGGTTGGGATTTTGTCGGTTTGATACGGTTTTCAATTTGGTTTGTTCTCCTAATTACAATTAACACCAGCAAATATACAAAGCACCAGAAAACATCCCTGTTAATCCCGAATCTTATATACATCATCCATGAAGTAATTCTCAAATCAAAAGCTCAGCACCGCTCGCTTGATATCATTCACTTTTCGTAATCACAAAATTCATAAAAATTAAACAAATGTAATTACACGCCTCTACAGACCGAGGAGAGTAAAAATATTAAGAACTTATTTCAGTTTGATATTTATATTTATACATCTTTACGTAATTCATTTTGCATATAAAATAAATGAATATCATTAATCTCCTTGTTTTGTGGTTTTCTAGTGCACAATTATCAAATTTGAACTCAAATGACATGGATCAAATCAGAAAAAACAAAATAAATCAAACTTAGCAATTCAATTAAGTTCATCACATACAAAGTACGAGAACTAATAAACGCACAGGAAAATTCCTAACCATTTGTTTCATGAGACGGAAGGCGGCGGACTTCCTGGCGACTCCGACATAGCAAACGGGAGCTTCCGGCGCCGCCATAGCCAATGACCAGAGGAAAAAATAGTCTCTTCGCAACGTCTCTTCCTCTCTAGCCTTGCAGAAAACGGAGCTTCAATTGGAAGAGAGGAAGAGAGGGTTGGTGGAGAAAAGGAAAGAGCGAAAGGGTTTCAGTGTTTAGCAGTTCGAGACCCTAATAACTGGCTGCAAAAGGGAATGCATGAGAAACACAGTACAGTTTAGTTGGGCCAGAAGATGAACGTTTGGTTTAAGAGGCCCATGAAGTAGGCCCAAATTTGAAACTGGATGCTGAAAATTGACCCAATAATACTTGGGCCAAATTATGCAAAATGTCAGCCCATGATTTTACTCTTGGGCTTTTCTTTCAATCCTTTTAGGTCTAATACTGTAAGGTTGTTTGACGTGAGGTATAAGTTATAGTAGTCCCGAAATAAAATATAGAATTATTTTATATCATATTTAATCAAAGATATAAAGTAATCTTTGGATTATTTATTCCATCATATTTGTCTTAGTGATGGGATAAGTTATCCATATATATATTAGGATAACTTATTTCAAGATTAATTATCCTAAGATAACATGTTGCTAACCAAATGACCTCTTTATGAACTATAATGTAAAAAGTTCATAAAATACCCTACTTTGATGGTCCTGTTTAACTAATGCATGTGTTGTGTTTTCTTTAAAAGAAAAAAATGAATACAATGATTGATAGATTTTAAGCAAGATTCTATGCTTTTTTCGCTTCTTCTATTTATGCTAATGCATTAGATGCACAGTGTAGAATTTTAATTATTTTAAACATGTGTTTCAATTTTATATATGATTTGTCAATATACATATGCTTAGATGAAATATTTTTAAAATTTCTAGTAACTCATTGCATGAATTATAAATATAACCACTTTCACTTGTAAATATAAGAGAGAGCATAGGCAATGATTTTAATCGGACCAACTAAAAAGAACTGAACCATTCATGATCTATAAGAATGTTATTGGAGTCTTATTTGAACTTTTAATAAAATGTTTCAAATTTTAAAATATTTTAGGTATATTTTCATTCTTCCAGTAGATAGTTAAGTTAATTAAGTAAAATATATTAATTTTTTCGTAATTATATGTATTTATCAATAAGTAATAAAATTTTAAATATTTTTTAATGAGGTTGATATATATGAATAAAATAGATAAGATATTTTATGTACTTTTTAATAATTTACAGATAGATAAAAGAACATAACTTTTGTAAAAGCTAAATAAAACATATGTAATTATAATATTTTATTAAGAAATGAAATGTTTGATTTAAAACATAATTAGTTCGAATCTTTAAATAAAATGTTTCCAAAAGAATGCCACGCCTTCTCAAAAAGGATCCAAAAGTGCCAAACACCCATGCTATAAAATATTTGGAAACACACACAAGTGGAATAATTCCCTTAATTTACCCAATTTTTTCAGCCTTAATTTCAAATACTCCACAAAACTGAGCTCCGATTCCTATGGCTATGGCGTCTTCACTATTTTTTTCAACTCCAGTTCCAACTAAAATCATCTCAAAGCAAAAGCTTTTTTCTTCTAACCCTTCAAATTCTCTTTATCCCCAATTAACATACAAACCCTCGAGGAATTTGGTGGTTTCTTCTGCAACTGCAAGTTCAATTGAAGCTGAAACACAAACATCTAGTTCTAATTCCACTCCATCGAAGTCTCTTCCTTTTAGAGTCGGCCATGGATTTGACCTACATCGATTGGAACCTGGGTATCCTTTGATTATTGGTGGGATTAATATTCCTCATGATAGAGGCTGTGAAGCTCATTCTGATGGTAATTTTGACTTAACTCATACTCATTTTTGGCAAAGATTCTTTCGCTAATTTTTCGAACAATTGTTTCAACATAAAAATGTGTACTTTGGTGATTTTGTTTGGCAATATTCATATATGGAGGATTGAACAATGTTTATGTGTTTATTACTTCTAAGTTTCAATATGTTTATCTGATTTTGACTTTGCACGAAATTTAGAAGACTTTTGTATCTCGTAGTGTTAAATTAGCGACATGTTAGTAAGTCACTTCGTTTGCATTTTATTTAACGAGACCGAAAACACAGCAATGATTTTCGATGAAAAATACCATCTGGGGTATTTCAGTCAAGATACCTGAACAGGGAATTAGTTCATTCTTGAGTTCTGAATGAGTTTAGTTGAATGAGGAATTTATTCCTTGGCCTCTTTGACTATAAATTAAAATTATTGTGAAGAATAGGCGAATTTACACGGTTATACACTCGAATTTACAAGATTATACACTCGCTTATGGGAGGGAAGTTCAGGGGTTAGAGTGTCCTAATTCATATGCAGTCCTTTTAACCGTGTGGTCTTGAATATGTCGTATGCAAAATTAGAATTAAAGAGTTAGCCAAAAAAAGGAAAGCGACATTCTTCTTGAAATGGACTTAAAAGAAAAGCAAGAAAAATAAATTAAAACAGTGACAGTATTATGTTTTTTAGGCATTTTTAGACATTATTTCTAATTATAACAAGTAGTATCATTAGTTGTGTTTTCTGCAGTTTCCAAATATGTGAATTGTATTTTAAGAAGATTAATGGTCATGATCTCCAATTTGTCGACTCTTTTATTCTTTAGGTTAAACGTTACAGAAAATTAATTTGATTATAATTTGTTATGCAAAATTTTAAGTATTATTCATAAAAAACGCAAGGTTTATATATTTTCTTTGTGGTTTCTGTATATGCCATTGGTTTCTGTATATCCAATTTTCTTTGAACCTTTTTCTCTTATTTTTGGGATGAAGGATTACTTACTTCATACCATATGTAAGCTCCTAAGGACTTGTCGCTGTTGTTTAAGAGATCAATTCTTTTTAAAAAAATTTGAATTATTCTTTTAGGTGATGTTTTGCTTCATTGTGTTGTTGATGCAATTTTGGGAGCTCTTGGGCTTCCTGATATTGGGCAGATTTTCCCAGACAATGATCCTAAATGGAAGGGTGCGCCTTCCTCAGTGTTCATGGAAGAAGCTGTAAGTTGATGCTCTATGTTATTTTACTTTTTGTTAATTGAGTTCAACACTGATTTTGAGCTTCTCGGTGGAAAATCATGGCTAGTTATTCGTACTGTTGAGACGTGTCCTTTGTCTTTACTGCAAAATCATGAATACTTGGCCTTGCTGGCAGTTAATATTGATACGTGCATAATAACGGTTCTCTCTCTGATATCTTCATGCCTGAGTGTCATAACTCACAGTTGGTTGACAATATTAGACATTGTCAAACTTGTTTTTCAGTTTTAGCGAGGGACCAAAAAATCAAGTAGGCTTGTGTGAAGATGAGTAGATTAAAGAATTGGTTTGAAGTTATGAGTGGTTTGATAAGTTTACACTGTGCAAATCAATGCTTGAATCAATCAGCTTTACCTAACTATCTGAAGTCTTACCAACGGGACTTGAGAAAGTTCATTCTTTATTTTTTGCACCCATATGAATTGAATGGAGCTAATGAAACAGGTTGTATATGCAAGAAAAAGAATAGAGCACCACAGGGAGAGGAAATGTGGATAGAGAGGAATCAGGGATAGGAATAGTGATCACAATGGAAATTAAACTATCAACTTGGTAAATGTATTCTTGAGAGCCATGGTCTTCTTCATGACACTCCCTGTTCTGTGCTCTATTATGACCGGTTATTGGCATATCCAATGACATGTCTGTAAGGTGGACACACATTCCTCACTTTCTTCGCATATGCTGGAAAAACTTAGCTGCTAGAAAGTAAATAAACCAGTCTCCCTTTCGTATGCTTCTAATCCATATATGCTCAAACTGCGCACCACCTTTTTCTATATATTGGATCATGGCTTTCTTCAAGAAAGCAGTCTATGTTTAACTTTTGCGAGAAATCATTCAAATTCAAGTAACTATAGTTAAGACTAGTATTATTATGATTGCTAAAAGGTGATCGTAAGGTATAGGCAATTATTATTCAACAAAGCACCATCCTCCTGTAAGATCTAATGAAGATATTCTTGCTTAGAAAGAGATACTGCTTCTGGTGATTCTCGCAGAGGATGACTGGGGTCCCTTGTGGTAGGGAAATTTATGGTTTCAGGTTGACTGCAAGTTAGTTGATACAATACTTTCTCCTAGCTGTCAAGGACCTTGTTCATCTGAGATTGGAAAAGTGCATCTTCTTAGTTCTGATTGTATCTATTAATCCAAGTAGCTCACACTTACACTAGACAGTTCACGTTGAAATTGCTCCAACTCTATCTGTTGTTATTTTAGTTTTTAATTTATTCTTCAAGGAGACCCAGGTGCATTTCCTTCATTCTGTGTTCTTAAACCATTGATTCCTCGTGCATCTAATGAGGTTTATTCGTCAATTCATATTTTGATGGGATTTGGAGAAGGCAATGAGAAGACTAGTGTAGTTTCCTCAAGGGCTGGAAGCTCCTTTGACCACACTTGAGAAAGGCCAAAGAAGCTTACTTGATAGGTGCAGGCTCCTTTCCAACTCACCCTCCCTCCAACAATCTGGTGTTTCACTAAAGCACATCATAGATGGATTCAACAACCAACTGGCTCCTCATTACTGCATGGTAACATAAAAAGGAGTGAACAATCAACCAATGTATCTTTCTCAATCATTTAACATTATCTTGATGCACATATTTTCAACTCCGGAAAAACACTAAAAGGTATTCTTGTGAATCAGAAAACACATAGCAACTTGCTATATTTACTTTTTCTAGGTTGAATAAGAAATGATTAGATATCACATAGACTCACTTGCCGGTTGGGACAAAGCATTCATTATCCTCATTTTAATGTCTAATGAACCCACCTACCCTATATTGCTCTAGCTTTCCACTCAACACTGGCTTGCCGCATGAGGTCAAGTCAATGGCTAGCCTCCATCGTTATTTTGAAAGTGTTAACTGATTGCAACCTGCCAAAAAAATCTTCACGATCATATCATACTCATACAATGAAGAAAATTCGAGCGGAAGGGGCAATCACCTAGCTTCTCAAGATCATGCGCTTTTTCTTTCTTTATTTTCTAGAAGAGAGACATTAAATTAAAGTGAAAAGCAACAGCAGAAGTACAACTTAGCTAAGAAAATGCTGGTCTTTCCATTGCAACTTGAAGGTCTAGGTTAAGTCTCATCTTTAGAATTCTTGGATGTGTAGGTAATTGTAGTGTCCTCACCTTCCTTTGATAGTGTAAAGGGCTGGAAATATTCTACTTGAGTAAGAGATGTTTGGATGTGAGTAATCATACAAGACAATATGACAATGAAAAGAGCACGTTACACAAATAATGGAATGTGTATGAGATGAAACAGCTCGTGAACTTTATTTAGCAACAAGAACCCATGTAACTTGGTAGCCACGTATGTATGCAGATTTGAAGGTGACTATGCATGGGAGCATATGAACATGTGAAAGAGTGGAGACACGGTTAATAGTTGTGTCGGAGTTGGTAAGTGCCTTTATGTTCCGAGGAAAAATCTAGATTTCATGCCAAGTAATGCGAAATCGAGTAGCCTTACATACCTCGCTGTACGACCTTGCTATTACCTCGAGATAACCTTCCCTTTCTCCAAATATTTATCTACAATATAGTAGGTGATAAAACTAGCATTAGCAGTCAATAGATACATTTTGGCAGCCCAATCTCATAAAAACAACACTCGGGCAACAAGTGTATAATCATAAACCCCAGCGTATTCTTTCAACCTTTCTGCCTCTGATTGTATTTTCTAATAGACATTCTCATATACATATCATGTGCAGCCTGTTTTAGTGCCATAACAGTGTTACAACAGCCCACAAAGCACAACACATAACAATTCTACACAACATTCAAATAGGCGGCATAACGTTACATCCCTTCGCTACATTTCGACGTCGACAATTCCAAACCTATTCCCACTTTAACCAAACAGTCCCCACCATATATACACATAAAAAACAGTCCCGAAATGGTGAAAAAATAGTTCTAAAGTATATGGAGAACGTGAAACAACAATCTCCGATCATCAGCCCTCAAGTTCCTATTAAGAGCACAATTACGATATCACACAAGAACTCACTTTTGCGGACTATAAAAATATTGCAGTAACCTTTATACATCATTATAGAACCAAGACTCATTAAGCACAGTAGTCTCCCTTCATAATCA
>JAABOM020000103.1:25415428-25427837 GCA_011800125.2 Solanum clarkiae | reverse complement strand
AACAGTAGCCTCCCTTCATAATCAATCCAACCAAAAAGAGAAAAGCTTCCAAATACACAAGAAAAATGTACAACAACGTTTGGAACACATGTTGTCCAACAATTTCAGCAAAGGTGTAATCAGCTTAGCCTCTTGTTTTTCATGAGAAAACAATACTAAAAACACATAAGTATTCTTACTTACCTTTACTCGCAAGGTGCAGGGCTTCTCCAAGAACCCTAAAAGTCTCCTTATGGCTGCTTTGCAAGGTTAAGAAGGTGTAGAGAGAAAGCTTTAGAAAGCTGATTTTTTTTTTCTAAGTTAAATGACTTGAAGGAGCTGCTTGTAAGCCCTTTTAAAGGATTTCTTTGGCCGACTTTCTTTTACATTTTAGGCCTTATTTTATCAAGTGAGTAATGTACCATTTTGCCCCTTTCACTTGGGCCTTAAGGGGCTCCAAATTGATAGGCCTTTGCTGTCCATTTTTCCCCTTTCTCTTAGTTGGTTTGGGCCTAAATTAACAAAGAAATTGTGATGTCTTTGGGCTCTTTTTATATCCTTCTTGGGCTGAAAATATAGTCCATTTATGATGCTAAAATATGGGCTAAAGTTACACCCTTAACACGGACTTTATTCATAATCGGACTTGGACGAATCCGACATTGGGTCGCGTCTCCGTCTAGCTAGCAAATTTAAGCTAAGCTAGTAGGTGACTCGCCTGCTAGCTTCCTAAGTCCTACAAACACCGCACTTCTCTCACTTCATTTAAGGCCGCGATCTCCTCAATTTGACTTAAAACTTGTATACGCTCGACCCTCTTAAGCGTTAGACGTACATATTTCCCTCTAATATGAGATTCAAGCACTTTTAAAAATAGGCGCTAATTTGACAAGGCCATATCATGTTTCATGTGCATAGGACAAGTACATGGAAGGTGTAGGGTGTTACAGGTTCTTGCCCTGAGACCTTCTTTTTCCTTCTCTTTCACTCTTTTCCTCCACTGATTTGTAATTCATTTCTCTTTTGTGTATTGTATACTTAGTTGTTTTGGATAATTGATGGATAGTTTGTAGGAAGTTCACTTCATTCTTCTAATGATGGCTAAATTCACATGTTTGTTGCTTTGTCAGTCACATCATATACAAGTAATTTTTTTAATGTAGTCCGTCACATCATATACGACTTACCTGCATACTAACCAAACACATAAATAATGAATGCATGGAGATACAACTCAGGACAAGTTTTAAAGAATTCAACAACTCAGAGAAATAATATGCTGTGGTTCTCTTGTTGGGGGTTCGTAGTTGGCCCTCTCTGTGTGTTTGACCTACCTGCCTCCTATGTCAACCACTGTTTTCTTTGCTTGATACATGGCATAGCAGATAGAATAGTAATATCAGCATGATGTGTAATTGAGCTTTATTTTATGCACTCACATCCTGGGAGAGTTGTTAATTTTCTTTAATTTATTGAAAAATGTTCTGGTTTTGCTATTTGGCGAGTGACAAGTTCTCTGGTTCCTACTGAGTGAAAAATGAGGGAACGACAAGTACTAAATGAATTGAGATGGTAATGCGACTTACAGGAAATAGTTTCTATGCTTTGTTTCTTACTCTGTGTTAGCTAGGTTCCATTTTTGTTTATTCGATTAACATAACTGATGCCGATCTGTGCAAATGAAGTTTTTTCCCATTCAAATTGAAGATTTGCAAGCCCCACACAGAGGCTATTTTTTTTATAGTATTCTGGTTTGTCATCCGGATATATAAGAGGTGAGGTGAAGTGGATTGTCTGCACCTAATTAGTAAGATAGTTATCCTAATACTTCCAGTTTAGGGGAATCAATTAGCTTGTTTGGTAGAGATTACATGATAGTGATAGATGTTTGGTGGGATTGTTGAAAATGAACAAAATAGTTTTTTTCTTGACAATGTTTCATGAGACAACTGACAAGTGTAGCTAGGCTTATCGCCTGTTGCCCCTTGGGTCTCTGAATAGAATATTGTACTGAACGTGGAATAATTACACCTAAACACTACAGGATAACAACAATATACCCAGTGAAATCACACGAGTGGGGTCTAGGGAGAGTAAAATGTACCCAGACCTTACCACTACCTCATAGAGATAGAGAGGCTGTTTCTGGGAAACCCTCCTCTCAAGAATTAAGCCCCATAATTAATTAGATATGTGCTTCAAGAACTAGTTCAAGCTGAGAACCGATAAATAGAATGACTAGATCTTTTTTTGTCTAAAAAGGCTCAAGCAATCAAATCTTGATGTAGAACTCTGTTAAGGCTAAGTAACACAAGACCCTAACCAAAGATTAAGATGAAATGGTTCTTCAGTACTTGAATATGCCATCAGAGTGGTAAAAAACTAACTGCAAAGCATTTTAGAAGATTTTGAATAACCACTACTCTTCCTATTGCCTTACTAACATGTAATAGGAGTTTACTCTTTTCCTTCCATACAAAATTTCATTTTTCATCACCAGTAGTCATAGTACTAAATTGCACTTGAATTCGTAGATGATCTAACTTGTCAACGATTTATGGTTAATATCCAGGTACGTCTAATGCATGAAGCAGGTTATGAATTGGGAAATCTAGATGCCACTTTGATTTTACAAAGACCAAAAGTGAGCCCGCACAAGGAGGCTATTAGAGCCAACTTAAGTAAGCTGCTTGGTGCTGATCCTTCTGTTGTAAACCTGAAAGCAAAGACTCATGAGAAAGTTGACAGTCTCGGTGAGAACAGGAGTATCGCGGCTCATACTGTTGTTCTTCTCATGAAGAAATAGCGAATGGAGTTAGTCGATTTTGTTGTATAAAACTTGTGTACTGTATCATTTATTAGCCATTTAGAGAGCACATCATGTTGGTCTTCTTGGTCATAGCTATTTTCAGAACTTTTACAGTCAAAACATGATATTGGAAAAACTGATGAATACATACTACTATAATATTTCTGTTGACCAAAATATACAAGTTATTGGTTCTAGCTACAACAACTATGGCTTAATAAAACTAGTGGTCTTCTCTTTTTTCTCTTTTATTTTTTTATGATAAGGGAATCTGCAGTTACTATTCTTTGGGTGTGCATAGGGTAAATTTTTGCTCCTATGCAATAGCTTGTAAATCACTAGGCAAGCTTAGTGCGATGAACTCGATTTTCGCTGGCAAGGAATTTCGAACTTGAGATTTCAACTCAATTCATACTCATTTATGCAGTACAGTGACATTATGATTTATATTGGTTAAAGTTAATTCAAGTTAATAAGATTCAACAATGCCACTATACTTAGTATAGTTTTACAAATGAGATCCGGGCAGGATGGACGTATGCAGATATTACCCTTATCTCTAGGTATAAAGACCGTTTTCGATAGACTAAAGCTCAAAATGAAGATTGACATAAACAAGCTGTGATAATTCATCAGTTTCCTTGAAGGTTCAGTCATAAAATTTCCAATTCTTGATCAGTTTATTATTGGCTGGGCTAAATTCCACATTCCACATTAGTATAAGTTTCTAGCATTTTTCACAGTCAGAAATTTGTGTTGAAGGACAAAACAAACTCAAATTTGTTCAACAAATTGAAAGGCTACCATTCAATCCTAGTTTCTTTCTGTGGCATATTATATGGTCTTGTTCTTTTCTTTTACATTTTGTTTGGACTTTTCTTTGTTCACATCAGACCAAACAAATAAAAAAAAAACATTTTAAATGACAAATAGAGAATTTAAAAAAAATAATTTACACTCAGGATTTTGATTCTTGAATGGTTGTGCACTTGACCCAAATTAGTTGATTTTTCTTAGATTTTGAGTGCAGAATGATTCTGCAATTAGAGATCAAATTCTTGAAAATTAGATTTTTTTTTGGCATGTGTTATTGACCAAAATAATTTAGAAAAAATTTAATAATAAAGAATCAGAATTAAGAAAGTAGGCGTAGTACACTCTATCCTCCCCACACCTCACTTTGTCAGATTACACTGGGTATATTATTGTAGAATTAAAAAAGTCTCCAATATTTCTTTTGAACCAAGAGTCTGTCGAAAACAACCTTTCTACCTATGAAGGCCGTGAGCAGTGGCAGAGAGCCACATGGTGATTAGGGATCCGAACCCCCTTCGGCGAAAAAATTATACTATTTTTATATGATAAAAAAATAATTTTTAGATATATATAATAAATGTCGAACCCCTTTCGATTAGTTTGGGTGTCTTATTTCTTAAAATTTTGAACCCCCTTAAAGAGAATTTTGGATCCGCCACTGGCTGTGAGATGTATACGCAACCCTCCCAAACTCCACTTGTGGGACAACACTGGGTATGTTGTAAGAAAGTCTCTGTTTTGTTTTTCGAACCGAGGCTTTTCTACCCCGTAAAGATATAGATAAGGTTTGCCGATATCCTATATTTCCTAGATGTCGCTTGTGAGATTAGGTATGTTGGTGTAGTAAAAAAGTCTCTAATACATTGTTTGGACTGAGAATATCCATAAGATTTGTGTACATTCTATTCTTCCGAATGTTATTTGAGGGACCACTTTGTTGGTTTGTAAGAAAGTCTCCATTAAAAGTCATAACTAGTTTAATTTTTGAATGAGAATCATATTTCTTCAGTGGGCTATTGAGTTTTGACTTTTAAAAAAGAACTGACAAAAAATTCAAACTATGTAAATGCATAATACTGATATTAGGTGTTAAAATTGACCATCAATGTAACTTGAAGAATTAGGTACTAATGCCTTGATTAAGCGCTAAATCAGATTTGATCTCAATTAATTAAGATTGGATCAATCTGGGCAAAATATATAATTATTTCCAAATTAATCAAGAGGATTTTATAAGCAAATGTTTTAGCAAAAGATACGTATGATCTTACTTTTATGTAAAATGAGTTGTGCATATTTAGAGGAAAAATAAAAAAATTAATGAAGTCAAATTAATTTTTACAAACCTACCAAGTTGATTAATTTAAATTTACGTCATAAATAACCCATTATTTGAGAGCTCTAACACTTTCTACCAAGAAGGACCACACAAAGGGCGGAGCCACCTATTGATGAGGAAGTTCGTCTTTTTATATATGATCAAAATAATTTTTTATGTTAATATAATAGAAGTCAAACCCCCCTAGTAAGTTCATTTGTCTACTTTTTTTTTTAAATTTTGAATCCCCAAAATCAAAATCCTGACTCCGCCAATGGACTGCGCTTCAAAGTTGAACTCGAGAACACTAGTTAATACTCCTTCCTTTTATGGTTCGTTCCAAAAAGAACGTCATCTTACCCTAATTAAAAATAATTTAATTTTAAATTTTTTCTTTTACTCTAAATGAATGAATTCTTGGCTAGACAAAGTTTAAAGAATTGTTTCAGACTACAAGTTTCAAAAGTCTTTTTCCTTAAGCATCGTGTCAACTCAAAGGATGTCACATGAAATGAGACAGAGGGAGTTATAGATAATTTTTACCATTTGGTGGTAATGACACATTCTCAATACATATTATGACTAATTTAAACTTGAACTGGATTACGATTTGTTATAATCAAATAAATTTATATTTTTTTTATTAACATCAAATAAATTAATATTAATCCGTCAAATTTGACCTAACTCATTCATTTTTCACTTTTATAATTCATAAGTACTATATTCAAGCAAAGTTAATTTCACCAAAAAGTCTTGAGCTTTGGGATATTGACTTGTGATTATTTTTTTTCCTAAAAAAAGCCACCCACATGGTTGACTTGTTCTTCGTTTTATTTATTTTTTTCCAAATTACATTATATTCTTTTTCAAATTCGAGTTGTCTTCTTTAATTTTCTTGTGAAAAATGATCAAAATTTTAACACTTTACGACTTCAAAAAGATTATTGATGAGTTGTGCACGCTATAAATTAAGTAAAGTTTGAGTAATTGTTGACTCTATTTTTTGAATTTAGTTTTTCTTATGAATCATATGCTCATATTTTCCATTTATTTTGAGTATTTGCTTTAATTTATTAAAATGTAAATAAAATAATTAAACACACCTAGTAGAATTAGGTCAATAATCACTTCTCCATGTTTTCTTTTTCTTTTTTTCTCCTTAAAGTATGACTTTTTTGGACTTTACAAAAATAGAATAAATGTTATATGGTTAATTAAGTAGGCATTTTGGTGTCATATCAAATTTTATCATTTGAGTAGAAAATTTATTTAAGCAGCATACACATAAATATTCTTTACAGACCTCATTTATGTCTCATTTTATCTGTACCAGTGTAATATTGCTTATGAAATCCAGAGAACATAATTTAGAATTTTTTAACAAAGATAATCACTAGTTATTATTTCATCCGTTTAAAAAAGAGTGACCCATTTTATTTTTTCATTTCTTTTACAATAATAATTTTTTATTTTTATAAAATTTTTATTTCAACTTTCCACGTGACATACTCCCTCTGATCAGTTTTACTTATTACTATTTCACTTTTCGAGATCAACTTGACTAAACTTCAAAACTAAATTGAAGTAGCTAAATTTAATATTTGAACTTTGAAGTCTAAAGTTTAGATGTTTAAAGACTATACGAAAAATGCTATAATAAATTGCAATCCTTCGCATATTAATAAAATGAAAAAATACATCTTGAAATATTGGCCAAAGTTAATATAGTTTGACCTCGATAAGTAAAATGATGACAAGTAAAACTGAACAGGGAGAGTATATAAGACCACAAGATTAAACGGCATTTGGTACATTTGACATAACTTTAATTTTAGGACCATAAGATTGAAAAATTCTCTTTGTTTTCTTAAACCCCATATCAAATTAAATAATATCATTCTTTTCCAAACGAAAGGAGTATTAATTAGCATCAAAGGCCAGAAAGTAATAGAGGAAAAAGTAAATGTAGGAGCATTTGTAAGTTAAATACACAATTAATTAGACGAAAAGATAGAAATACACGTTGAGTTTTTAAAGTATGGTTATTATATTATACATTACAAAGTGTAATTAACGAGATTATTTTAATGTATCTAAAAGCAGTGCAGCATAACATGTTCCAAATATGGACATCAATTAAATTTAAAAAAACTTGCCTAAAATATACATTGAATGGATAAAAATTGATTAAAATGTATGGACGGAGAAAAAGCAACCATTTTTTGGTACTGCATTTGCTTGGTAAAATTATGGTTAAAATTTAATACTACACAAAAAAGTATAATTACTTTAGTCCTAGCTAGAGTTCATTAAATTCCCAAAAATCAAACATTTTTTTTCACAAGATAAATATGAAAGTTTGTGGTTGACGACATAATATTTATAGTTTTAGATTTATTAATGGAAAAAGGATAAACTATTTCTTCGTCCTATATATGAAATGCTTTTATTTTACTCTTAGTTATATTTTAGAATTATTTATACACTCATCATATAGCAAATGGTCTCAATTCTCATAGTTGCCCTTGAACCGGCATAACATCGCCGTAAAGTATAATATAGTGTAAGTTTTGATATTTTTTTTCTAGAGGTAATTTGATACGCAAAATTCATCCAATTTATGATAAATAAATATAAAGCTCTTATATATATATACTAGAGAAAAATGTGAAACTTATTATGATAATTAAAGATATGAATGTAAAATTGTGAAAGTTCATATGAATTCTGTTCGAGAAAAATTATACTGTTTATATATGATTTAATATCAAAAAATTTTCTCTGCCATTATCGAACTCCAACTTGGTAGTTTACAGTGCCTATCCAAAGGTTGAACCTTGAAATTTGATGGCAGACTTAAAACAGACGTTTTACACCTAATCATTTCGGATAATGCATGCATCCTTTCTTTCTAAGAGGTGAAATAGAATATATAAATAAATTGAAGCATAATGATCATACGCTTGAAATTCTCCGTGTGTGTATATATATATCCTAAATAGGTCGCATGCTTTGTTCTTTCTCGAAAGTCGATGACTATATATTGATCATTGCTAGCTACTTAACCTTGACACCAAAGAAGAGTTTGGTCCAGTGTTTTATTTATATATGTATGATGGATATTAAATTTCATTATGACTCGATTACTACTTCAGAAGGTTATGGTCTAGCTAGTGATAAAATTAAAACAACGTATATGCGCTTTAATTAGGTGCACATCACTAACTAAAGCATTCTAATTTTGCACCCACGCAAGTTTACTAAGAATAATTCTTCGTACATTAATCATTAAACAAAAGAGTCAATTAGATAAATCACATGATTATGGTGATTCACGTTTATCATTATTTACGTATCAAGTGCATGTACTTGTATATGGTGATTCACGTTTATCGTTATTTACGTATCAAGTGCATGTACTTGTAACTAACTCAATTGTGTAAAAGAATGTTTTTTTCTCTTTTATTTTTATTGTCTTCTTATGATGTTTCCTATAGATTTTGAAGTTTGACTAATTTTAATTAATTCGTATTTAAAAGTCTCGATCTAGGTGCATAATTAAATAGTTGATTTTTCTCTGATACCCCTTTCGTTCACTCTTGTTTGTCGCTATTTCACTTATTGAGATCAAATTATATGAACTTTAACCAGCATTTTAAGATATATTTTTTTATCATATTAATATGCGAAGAATTGCAACTTATTCCATTTTTCGTACAGTTTTCAACCATCTAAATTTTAAATTTCAAATATTAAATTTAGCTACTTCAATTTAACTTTTAAATTTAGTCATACTTGATTTCGAAAAGTGAAACACTGACAAATATAAATAAACAAAGGAAGCATAAGGAATGAAATTCGTAATAAGAAATCGTCATAATTCCCTTGAGATATTAGATTTAAATATATTGTTAGGCATGTCGGAAAACATTTCCCCTCCAATAGTTTAATTAATTAACTTTTTTTTGTGGGAAATCTAGTAAATAAAATTCTTAAAAATTTAAAAAGGATTAATCTAATAAAAGTAAGGAAATAAATTCTATAATTGACATTTCATATTGATTGTGTTCTTTCAATCACCAACACACCTATCATCTTCATCCGGTACACTATATTGGCCTCCCGTCCCTACCACCTCACACCCTTGCTCCACCCAACGTCTCATAATATTATCTGGACTATATATAAATAATTTAAAAATAATATCTTTTACGCACCAAATACAAAAAATAAGAAGAAGAAGAAGAATTAGCTTATTTTTTAAAAGTATTTTTCATTCCTACATGCATACTGAAGAAAGCCTTAGAGGGTGTACATGTTTGGATAGATTTATTTTTAAGTGCTTTTAACTTTTAAGCTTTTTTAATTTGAAAAAAATATTTGACAAAAACACTAAATATTTTTAATCATTTTACTTTAGATTTAAAAAATTAAAAAAATCAAAAATAAAAAATAGATACATAAATCACTTAAAATAAACTTATCCAAACTCCCCTTAATTCCAAAGTTGACTTTTAGGTTGCTCTAAATCAAATTCAGACTCGTATTGTATTAAATTGTTTCTTTTTTGGGACCTCAAATTTTTGGAAATAATAATAGCAACACCGTCAAATTAAAATTTTGGTAGGTCAAAGGCCACAATCATAACTTACAAGACGGTGGAGTAAGTATCCAGATGGCTACCAAGGAAATATACACTGAAAAGAATTTAATTGTTTAGATGTTTTTGTTTATACTCGTTCTGTTTATTTTTATTTATCACTATTTCATTTATTAAAGTCAAATTATATAAAGTTTAATTAATATTTTAAAATATATTTTTTCATCATAATAAAATGAGAAGGATTACAATTTATAACATTTTTCGTATAGTCTTCAACTATTTAAAATTTTAGATTTCAAATATTTAATTAAGCTTTGAAATTTGGTCAAATTGATCTTGAAAAGAAGTTTTCTTTTAGCATTTTTCGACAAGTGTCATTAATTTCATTTGCTTTGACCCAAAATTAATTCCTTTCAAGGAATAATTTAACTACATTATGATGTGATCCAATTTTTGTATTTGTCGAAACATTTGTTGAATTTTTGTGTGAACATAAGAAGTGAGAATCACAAATTACTATAAACATATGATAAACACCGTGTTCTAGAGTACAACCAATTAATGCAGTGCCAAAGATAGTTAAAAAAATTGTACTATTTCAAGAGTTAAAAGAGTGCATGTTATTTCATGTTATTTAGAAATTATTCATTTTTCGCTACCAAAAACTTAGGAATAATTTAAAAATCGAAAAATTATTAAAATTGACGTACTGACCGCGTTAGATAATATGTGGATGCGTTTTTCTGAAATGGAATAAATGCAAATAAGTCACATTTCCTTTCTGTTTTTGTGCATGTGCTTGAACGTTTACGTAACTATAGTTTAATCAATTAGCTATATGTTTTAGGCAAAGACATATCACATGTGTGTAAATGGTTAATAACCACTAATTCATTTGCTTAATCTCATAAATCGTGAGGAATTTTCACATGTAGCCACTCAAAAATATTTTGATTATGTTCTATAACTATAGTTTCAGTAATTACATTTCATAACTGTAGTTATAGTAACGTTTGTATAATTTGCACAATATTTATATACGTTTACATAATTTGCTATACACTTCACAATTTTTGTATAGCATTTGTACATTTCACTATACAATTCGTGCACGACATTTGTATAAGTCGCTATGCAATTCACAGTGTTTTTATATTTTGCTTACACAATTTGATTCACACACAGCTTTTGTATAATTATGCACAATATTTGTATAAATCATATATTATACAAAACTCAAACTGTACAGCTACATGTTTGTTGCAAATCGTAATTGTTTTAAACTATAACTACATTCGCTAATTAACTATTATATATTTGCTTGTTCCCATAATTTTTTCTTATTTCTTTTATTCACGTTATAACAAGTCATAAAAGATCAGTAAGAAATTAAAAATACTATGTAATATATAGTCAAATTTTACCCTACTTATATACAAGGTGGTGACACGTTTTTTTTAATGTATAACTCTGATATATCTTTTTATTTTATTTTTTGGGTGTATGGCTTTAAAGATATAGTATATATGGAACACTTTTGAAGAAAGTATTTCAATAGTTTTTTCTTAATAATATAAAGTGTGGACCATTATGTTTCAAAGTACTTTCTATTTAAATATAAAAAATTATAATACATAGTATTATTTTTTCTTTTTATGTAAGATCGTAGAGACAATCAAACGTTGAAAGCAACAAAAGAAAAAGAACACACACGTACGATATTTTCCTACTTTTTGTCTTTTAGGTCTAAAAAATGAACACATCATCCGACATGATTGTGTATTTTTTTTGAAAATATACCAAACAGCTAAGTAAAATTCCTTATGTTATCCATTGCTTTGACATATAATGCACGTATTCGCCGACATTTTATTGTTAATTAATTATGAATTTGGAGCTTTTTGCCATAATCAAATACATGATCAGTTTAATCTTTGATATTGTAACAGTCCTTCCCACTAGTGGTATTGTCCACTTGGAGCCTAGGCTCGCACGACTTTAAAACGCATCAGTAGTAAGTCAGACATGTTTACTTATATACCTAATATCTCTCCTCTGTTTTTGCTGCATGAGATTTACATAGACTCAGGTGAACTCTAGTCTAGATCGACAAAGTTGACAAGATAGCATCTGCAATAGCCTTGTTCGCTAGTGATATTGTCCGTTTTGGGCCTAGACCCGCACCGCTTTAAAACGCGTTACTAGTATGTAAGATATATTTACTTATAAACCCAACATCTCTCTTGTGTTTTTGTCGATGTGAAATTTCTCATCTTAAGATGGATTATTACAGATGGATAATTGTTACACTCTTGTGTTTTTGTCGATGTGAAATTTCTCATCTTAAGATGGATTGTTACAGATAGATAATTGTTACAAGTTTATTTTCATGCTTATATTTATTACATCAAGCAAAAAGTAATCTAGGATTATAATTGGTAATTAAGTTTATTTTCATGCTTATATTTATTTCATCAAGCAGGAAATAATCTAGGGTTATAATTGGTAATTAACTTGGAGCCTTAGATTTTAACGATTTCTTGATTTATTTTGTAGAAAATTTTAAAGACTTCCAATATTCATGAGCGGTTAACTTATATAAATATGGTGTGTATTTTTTTCGTACCATCAAAATTAGACATGAATATTATAAATTTACGAATAATAATTCGTGTCTATAAGCATGTTATGGTTCAGTAGTTGCGTTAAATCATTCAAATTAAAATCTTCTTTAAAAAGTAGTTCCCTCTCAAGCGAAAAAAAATATTTTTTTCTCTACCTTTATTAACTTTTAAAGACTAATCTTATTATTATTATTACTATTATTATTATTATTATTATTATTATTATTATTATTATTATTATTATTATTATTATTATT
>JAABOM020000103.1:25355564-25406975 GCA_011800125.2 Solanum clarkiae | reverse complement strand
GTAAAATATATTTATATATATATATATATATATATTTGGTATATTATCATCTTTTGCTTTCCACTTTAGTCGGTTTTCTTTTTTATATCTAGTATCTTCTGCTTTTGGGGCTTGATATTTTTGAGACAAGGTCTTCTAGAAGCAGTATCTCTATCTCTATGAGGTAGTGGTAAAGTTTACGTATATTTTATCCTTCTCAGACCCCAGTTATGGAATTTCACCGACTATGTACTGTTGTTGTAGTATATACATAATAGATATTAAACCTCTTTCGATTACTTCATATATCTATTTTTTAAAATATTGAGCCCCTTAACGAAAATGTCTGACTTTTGTCACTGCTTAGACTCTACATATATAACTGTATAACAGCATTTTGCACTGAAGTTAAGATTAGATATCTTATCTTAAATTTTATTCCATTTTAATATTTTCTTCAAATTAATATTATCAGGTAGAGATCGTAAATCATACGCAGTTTTGTATTAATCAAATCATTGCTAACTGTAAGCCTTCACATGCATTTATGTCGGATCCATGTTCTATCATTATAAAGGATTAGATTTTTTTTTTCCTTCCTAAATCTTGAATATGAAGGAGCCTTATATATAAAATAAATAAATAAATAAATAAATAAAGGATATTTTGTTGCTTTTCTTGATCTAATCCAAAGATTGACATATTTAATTTGTTAGAAAAAATAATTAAGTAAATAAAATTGTGTTGTCTAAGAATTTAAATTTTTAAATGAAATGATAATTATAATGATAATAACGTGAACATATATCAATATACCCCAGTGCCTCAAAAAGTTCCCGCGGGGTGAGGGGGGGTCGGATGTACGCAGCTTAACCCCTATGTTTAAAAGCATAAAGCAGTTGTTTTCAGATGACCCATGAGGAGCGTCGAAAGTTGCATTGACTAACTGATACTTCACAAATGAAAGAAGCGCAGACAGTTTAAAGAGCCATTTTGCTTTATTCCATCATACTCCAAAGCCAAAAAATAGTCAATCTTTGATCAACATATATATGTATATATTTATAAAATGCTTTTAGCTTTTATAATTCTTTTTCTCTCTCATCCTTCATACGTTATAATAGATCGAATGTCAGTATCATTAATTATTAAAAAGAATTTTTATGTGTTTAATTATAACATGCTACGAATCTTTTTGCTAACTAAAATATAGCTAGTAGTAAAATAAATTTAAAAATAAGGTGACCTAAACAATGAGACATAAAAAAGATAATAATTTTGATCACTTTCTTATGATGTCAAGTGAACCTTTGGTCTATCTGTATACTTTTGGGGACATATTAAATTGCATGAAATCATCTTTAGCAATTTTCCAAACAAATTTCCAACTAATATTGGATCCCCTTTTGATTGCATCTTGCCTTGATTTCAGAATCTCAGACACTAATTAAGAATTTTTTTTAAAAAAAGTAACTTATCAACAAATATTTTCCACTTTTTTTACCATCTTGAAAACCATAAATAAGATTAATTAAATGAATTTATTCAATTGAAAAAATATTAGTAACTCAGTTAATTATTAATTACTTGAACTTATATTTTGTTGGTGAAGATTTGATTCACCATCTTGTAATTCCTTACCGACACTTATTATTATTTTGAAAAGCAAAAAGGATTTGTTCAATAGAAATCTATGTTTTGCAGAAAAAAAAAAGTAAGTTATAATTCATGAGGCAATCACACGTATTAACAAAAAAAATTAAATATAAAATTTAAAGTATATTTTTTACTATTGCTCTTTGTAAAGTAAACAATACGTAGTGTAATTTATTTCTTAGCAAATATAAAACTTCAATAAATAAAAGGACAAGTATGAAAAAAGTTTCAAACATTTATTTCGAACTCTGAACATTCAACTATTTTGACTATTGCAACAAAAAATTCAAAAATTAAGTTAATTTGGAACGGAGGGAGTAATTCCTTATTTGTACTAATAAATTGTTGATTAATTAAAAGGTTCAATAAAGTTTTGATTACAAATGGAATGGCGTTAAACCATTTTAGCTAATTAATGACAACTACTTATCAGCTAATTTTGTGATGATTGCCATCTAATTACGTATGTGTTCACGTGGCACCATGACTACAAATGGTAGAAAAGTGATTTACTTATTATTAAAATTAATCTTAATGGTGTTTGCATGTTAATCATGATTTGACCTATTCTTCATCAATTAAATTTATTCCTTAGCACTATGATTATTATTCCTATTAAGTCTAATCCAAAGAAGAAGAAAATCTTAATTACAAATTCTAGATAATTACTCTTTCCAAATTAGAGAGTTAAACCAATTTCACCCACCCACTTAGCCTTGGTTCATGCATGTTGATAATTTACATTGAATTTAAGCACTTGAAACAAATTTAAATTTTAAATAGTGAATCATGTATCCGAAAAATTAAAAGTTCAAGAAATTATATATGCTAAAACCTGTCGGGGCAGAGCTAGGTAGAACCGAGAGGGTTCATCTAAACCTTCCTTTACATTGATCATTCATGGTTAAAATTATATTTATATATATATATATATATATAATAGATGTTGAACCCTCATTGGCTTCTACATGTGTTTAATTCTTCGTATTTTAAACTATTTGATGAAAATTTGACTTCTTTCACTAGTAACTTGTTTTACTAAATTTATCAATCCCTGCGGAGTGCTTTCTTTTTCCATCGAATTTCATTCCACTATTTTCTACATCTAAAATTGTAACGGCCTAACCCGCTAGTGATATTGTCCGTTTTGAGTTTAAACTTGCGTGGCTTTAAAACGCTTCACTAACAACTTATTTTACTAATTTTATCAATCCTTACGAAGGTTTGCCCCATCGTATGGGATTCACTAAGACTTAGAAATGAGGTTTGTCTCGCTTCACGGGGATTTGTTTAAACTCAGTTGAACTTTGACGCAGATCGACGAGGCTCACACAGGAGTGACTCTAATACCATCTGTAAGTGTCCACTCCGCTAGTGATATTGTCCGTTTTAGGCTTAGACCTGCACGACTTTAAAATGTGTCAATACTAGATAAGACTTGTTTACTGCGTCTCTCTTATGTTTTGCCGACGTAGAACTTCTCATCTTAAAATGGATTATCACAAAAATATTCCTCTATGGACCAATTTATCCAATTATTCTTTTAATTATTATTTTTAAATAGACATATAAATACTCCCTCCGTCCAACTTACTTGGCTCCTATACTATTTTGGGATGTCCAACAATACTTGTCCACTTTATGAAATCAAGAGACAATTTTACACTTAGTTCCTAATTTATCCTTATCATTAATTATAGTCATTTCCTTATTACATTTTTCAAGACATCATATTTACTATATTCAAAAGGTAATTTGGTAAAATTACCCCATTATTTACTACTTCTTAATCTCTGTGTCAAGTCAATAGGGGTCAAATAAATTTGGACAGAGGAAGTATTAAATAGTATAACTTACACAAATCCCATACTTTTGGAGTTAATTCCAACTAATACCAACTTTTTTCAAAATTACTAAAAATCTCTTCTTATTGATACAAAAAATGAAACCTGTGATACATGTCAAAAAAATAGGAGCATTAAACAATTTTAACTATGATACATGGAGAAGCAGGGATGTAATTTGTATGAATAAGTGTTGCAATTTTGTATCATTTACGAGATTTTTATAATTTTTTAAAAGAATCGAGATTATATGAAATTTTATAAATAAATTGTATATTTTTATAATTTTTTCTATTAAGCATGATAAATAAAGTAGATCGAACAAAGTAAAAATCAATCAAATTTTTATATGATCCGTCTGTCTCTTCATCTTCCATAAAATTTTAATGCTTTGACTTGGTACAAGTTTCTAGATTTATAGTTTAGAATATTGTTCATAGTTGTGTAACAAACTTTTGAGTCGCTAGGAAATAAAATATGAATGTACAATGTGGCATAAATGGGGAAAAAAGTGAAGAAATATTAGGTTGACTTAGTAATTGGGTAAACACTTTTTTCCTTTTTTAACAAGTCAATCATATTGATATAGTGTTTTAGTCTAAAAAGTAAATAGGAATTAACGAGTACAAATATTAAATTTTAATCTCCAAAAGATGGAATTACATGATTGGCTCATAGTGGAACTTTTGAACAATGTGGATTTTGGTAAAAAATTTAATGGGAAAACATGTTTAACTTGTACTTGTCATTTAAAATTTTTTGCACATATATTTGAAATTAGGCTTAACAAAATTAAATTCTAGATGCGTGTCTGAAGTTACATATAGCTGAAGTTCAATCGGTGTTGTGTGATGTCTAATTTTCAATCATTTCTGTTTGAAGTTTATGTGTATATGAATCAAATAAAAATGATTAAACTTCAGTTATATGTATCAATATTTTTAGTTATATGAAATTTCAAATACATTATTTTAGATATTGTATATTTGAAATTTGAAATTTCTGTTTAGATATTGTATATTTGAAATTTGTCCTGAAATTGGTATACGTATAAATTATTTTAAAAAGCAATCACAAGTTAAATGGTGATGTTAAAATTGAATACATGTATTAGAAAGAAAAAAAAATACATGCATTAGCTTTGTGCCTTACTAGTCTCTGTTTGGTATACTTTTTAAATTTATCTATGACAAATGTTTGCATTAGTTATATATTATATTGAGTATTAAAGTGTGTATAATACATAAAAATCTATGGTATTATATAATGTAAACAGTTTTAATCAATGCATTAGCATGATTAAAAAAATAATTGCCCCTCAAAACCTTTTCCAAATTCTTTCTACCATATTTGTGGAGAAAATTTTTGCAAACAAATAATTTTTTTTATAGAAATTATGGAGCGAAACTACATTCACCCAACACCCTTCGTCAAAAAACTTTTTTGAATATATAGGTTAAATATATATATATTTTGATGTATATTAATTGTTGAATATCCTTGATATAAAAATCACATGTCCATGTTTTAAACGTAATAACACCCTCGACGAAAATGCTGGCTCCGTCACTGCGATGCTTGTCATATAACATTGAATTTGTCTAAGCATGCAATCTTTCTGATGCACTTGGAAATTAATGCGAACAAGAGAGAATTTATATTATATGCAATCCATTGGAACCATTAAGACATTATAGTCATTTGAGTTCATGTTAGAAATCCATTTTCCAGTGACATTTTTATTACCAATCTAACATTCTAACATAAACAAGTGACCATACTCTCTGTTTCACCCATTCTTCTACGACTTATTATCAATCTACTACGCGGTCCTCTCTCTCTTACTCTCAATCTTACAAGCTGCCAAAATCGCCAAATGGATATGTCGATACCACAATCTGGGAAAAAATAGGTGTACTGTGCGCCAGGATGCTGTTGATGGGTGGTGAAATGATGATCAAACTGCAGATCCAGCCTACAGGGAAGCTTGAGCAATTTGTAGAGCCTCTTCCACTGACGATGCATTTTGAAGTTTGGCTTTGTCAACAGAGGGCTGACTGCGTGCAAGTTCTGGAAGCAGTTGGAATTCCTGAAACAATTCGAGAAAAGATGATTAAGAACTATTATTCTCCAGTAAACGGAAGATACAGGCAATCAAGTTTCACCGAATGATGAAAAAAGCTGGTAGTACTTAGTAGAAGAGAAATTAAGCAAAATCTTGTGTTTCTAGGTAGGGGACAAACTTATATTCATTTCTCTTCCAGAGAGGAAAGCACGGACTAACAATACAGACAGTGTGAATGGGGAGACAGTTTAGACTGTTGCTTCTAGGAAAGATAAAGTTGCTTGATGCACATTTCATGCATGCAATGCTGTTTCAGAAAGGATGGAGGGAGGAGGCAATGGGTTATGGAGAAGAAGCAGGTGCTTCAAGCAATGATGTGATGTCCATATGGTGGAGCCTTTATGTTATTATAGCATGATTTTATATATTGCTGGAGCTTAACATTAGTTCAAAGCCAATGACAAAAAGATAGAAACAAGCTAAGTCTTTTGAGCTTTTGACATCTATGTAGTCTAAAAAAAAACATATATATTTGTCTATGTTTCAAACTAATTAATTTTTTCAAAAACTCCTGTCAGGTGAAAATATCAACAACTCTACCACTGAATTTCCCTATTTTCTTCTGAGCTTCCTTCAACATGCAAGCACATGCATGCTTCGTTAAAAGCAGAGAAAAACTCTTGTAGACGGAAGTAAGAAAAATATGGCTTTGGTAGGAAACCATAGCTATTTCACAGTGTCACACAGAACAATGTATTTAGTAGTAACATAAATAATCAACCATGCATATGATACACATACATGAGTTCACTTTGAACGCAACTAGTTTAAATTTCTTCTTGCTATAAAATATTTTCATATATCCCATACTGCATAGTATATTATACACACTGACTTGAGAAGTGCTCATTTTACTGCCGGGTGAAAAATAGGATGACATAACTAAAACAAGAAAATTTTAGTTTGACATTAATAATCGCTTTCCTGGAGAGAAAGATGAACAGACGCCTCCTTGACAAGTCACCTTTTTTTCCTTTAGTTTTTTAGAATGATGGTTTCAAAGATCAATAGAGAAGGGCAAGGAAAACATTTTTCACGACTCATTTTAGACATTTATGCAGCTTGCATATATATGTACATAGACCATACAGATAGATGCTAAATTTGACATGAGAACATCCTTGGAAGAATGCATACCTCAGGACTCCCACTTTCAAGAAGAACTCCCTTCAATTTACCTGCAAAGATGTATGTTTATATCACGCTTCTTTTGCCTTGTATTTATTAGTAAGTATTACCTTTTTGAAAGTACAACTCCCTAAAAAGAAAGGACTAGGAAAGAAACATAACCTACACAACCAGATGCACACAAAAAGAAAGAATAGAGTCCATACCAGAGTCGATCCAAAATGTTGCAATCTTTGGATCAAAATTCCCAACTTCAACTGCCTCCCCAACTGTTCATAAAATGGTACCATTAATACCAGCTCTGGAATTGTTTATACAAGTAATTGGACATTATCAAGAAAAGCAACAAAAATATTCTTACCATTGTCCCCAAAGAATTGCCACCATACTTTCCTAGAGCTTCCTTCATATTCAAAAACCCTTGAGTAGAAGTATGGTAAATAGTCATACCTGCATTCAGGAAACAATCCAAGATTTAGGAAAGTTGAACGAAAATAAGCTTATCCTTGCTTATGAACTGAACTTGAATTAACTTACGTGTGCGTGTGTGCAGTTAGCAATGATTTAATACAATGCTGCGCAGATTTACGAGCATGGTCAACATGCTCCACCCGTGCGATTCGGTTGTATATCTGCACAATTAGCATCGGTCAACTCATCATGCAAACAAAAACAATTAAAAATGTATGAAGTTAGTCAGAAGATATAACCTTCAATGGAAATGCTGCAACATCTCCAATAGCAAAGATCCCAGGTATGTTTGTTCGAAACTGGCCGTCCACCTGAATTTTTAATTTTGAGGTGTAATAATTTCAAGGAAAGATCAAGCTCTTATCTTCTGAAGATATGTAAATAAAAAGAAGCGCAGTCGGATTTCTCAGTTTTGCCCAGAGACAACACATAAAGGATTGAAGTTACAGAAGAGTTAATATCATTTGGCGCAATTAACAGATCCTCTTTTAATCCTGAAACAAACTTCCTCATTGGTACTAATACAGTCCATCATTTTCAAACACCAAAAGAACTCTAATGATCAGGAGTAATAAGCCATTTATAACCTTCTCACTCTTCAATTGGAAAATTGCCTGATGTCTTTGGAAAAGGGAAATTCTTTTCCCTCTTTTTTTCATTTTTCAGATAAGTAGAAAAAACAGACAAATTCCAAGGATTTACATGCATGTATTGGCAACAAAACAATAGCTCGGGTATGAGTCAGAACAATTTGCTCTGAACATGAATAGCTTCAATATGTGGAATGGGAACAAAACTCACTTCCCACCCTTGAATGTATTACACTATGCCTTCTTTCAGATGTAGTCAAGACTACTTATAGACCATAAAATTAATGTACTCCATGGAACAAATAGATAAAAGAAAAAATCAACATCTAGAGTGACATCCTGTCCAGAACTGATTAAACCAATATAAACTTAAGGTAAAGGATTATTTTGATTCGTTGATTCACCATTCCAACTTGTAGCGTATCATGATTTGGTCGAAGCTCATAAACACTTTGCAATAGGAGAGTGGTGTTGCCGTAAATTGTAAACTAGATTTGCAAGGTACTCAACTTGAGAAATCCTAACAAAGAGATAAATAGACTGCTACCTCAATTCCACCGACAGTGTTGTTTAAGCCAACCATGTCAAATGGACTGACAGCAGGTTTTGCTCCAATACCAATTACAACCTGAAATTCACAAAGGATATGCAAATGATTTGAGCTTTTCAACTCCTTTATCCAGCACTATCCTATGAGGTATTCCAGTTCTCGGTTATAATCATTATTTTACCGTGTCTGTCTCTATACTTGATCCATCTTCAAGCTTAACTGCAGCTACCCGGCCATCTGAACCAGATTCTAGATGTTTTATCTTAGCACCCTGGGCAAGGATAAAATTCAATTAGAAGCAAAGGAGATAAATTGACAGCAGAATTAGAGAGGAAAGAGGATGGAGAACCTTGACGAATTTGACACCATTGTCTTTGTAGAGTTGTTCATATTTTTGGGCAAGAGAAGGAGTGAACAATCTTGACAAGAGATGCTCTTCTGGGAAAATTATCTATGTTCTCAACAGAGTTAGTAAAAGCAGGAGTATACTGGTACTATATTCAAACGCAGGCAAGTTTTAAACCTCATAGGAATAAGAAAAATTGTAAGATAATAAACTGGATAATATGCCTCAGATAACTCTTTGAACAGAGGACTCATCAGTCAAAGAAATGAAGATGGACTTCTTTTGACTCGTAGAAGAAAACATGTATTTTGGAACTTTACATGTTATTATTTTCCGTGTATTATTATTAACAGGTTTTGTTTATATGGCGATTTTCCCACCAAACGTGCAATTTAATTTTTACAAACGAAATAGCTAAACATTGTTCGTGGATTCACATTTCTTAGTTATTTTTTCTCACAAACAACATTTCTTATTTAACAAAGTGACAAATAGCATTTAAGGAAACTCACAGTTGTATCAAGTTTCCAGGCTACAGCAGCTGCAGCAACTTCCATTCCTATATAGCCCCCACCAACAACTACAAGCTTTTTTGCTTTCCCCTAAATAAAACAACCTAGATTAGGAACAGAAGATCATCCATACACAAAAGTTTAAAATTTTGGAAGACCAATCATATGCATCAGAATGAGGGTGATTTTACCAGTGAGGATATTAATGAATCAGCATCCGCCACATCTCGAATATAGTGAACCCCAGGTAAATTTCCTCCAATCTTCTCAGGAAATCTGAAGTCAATTAATACTAAATCATTCTGTGTTTGGTATAATAAGGATTGCATGGAAAATCAGTTGATACAAATTAGGGCAATAAAATAATACAGTAAATGGAAAATATGATGATTACTAAAATGAAAAATACTTATTCTAGTCCATCCTTTTTATTGGACCAAGGAGCAAGTGGATGAGTGCAAATTCTAATCGTTTCATTTATCAATAAGAATTTCTATTGCAAAAATAGATAACAGGTTTGGATCAGCAGCACTCTAGTATAGCAAGCATGGTTACCTGGATGCTGTACATCCGGTTGCAATAATAAGGGTGCCATACTTGAGCAGCTTTCCTGAATTTGTTGTCAGAGTTTGCTTTTCTATATCAACTCCTGTTACTGGATCTTCATACAACATCTGAAAAACAGTAAAACATTTATCTTCAAATAGACTTACTTGATAGTCAGAATGCTGGAGCTGAATAAAGAAATGAAAGTGGTACATATATTCAAATGAGATCGTGTTTCCTCTCCAATTATCCTGGAATTCCTAACTGGTCATATTCTTAAATCTTCAATAGATTTACCTTGCTTTCCTTTCAGTAAAACAGAAAACGTCATAGTTATATCACACTTGTACAAGTAATGCAATAGATTAAAGAAAAATGCATTACCTCTATCCCTTGTTCCTTGTACCATTCGGGAGTTTGCCTATTGCCACCAGAGCCAACACAAGTATGAAAGCCCTAAATTTATACAGTAAAATGGCATTCCTCAAAAACATGCTGAACTTTGGCATTAATAATAATAGAGAAGCAATAAAATTTTGCAAATCTCACACAAGAAGATGTAGACATTTTCAAACTTCAAGAGACAAGCCAAATCATGCTAAAATAATCAATCAAAGCTCACCGGTAAGCGTGCTGGCTTTTTGTCCAGAGGAAACAAATATGCTTTCGTCAATGCTGGACGTTCGTATGGTGCATATGGCTGCATTAGCACAAAATGGAACTTTTTACTTCAACTGGAAACAACTTAACCAAAATAACGGACCCTAAACCTAACGTTTCAAGGATCTAACCAGTTAGCTTCTTATACAGCTTCCACAATTCGAAGAGCTTAAAGACAGAACTACCTAAACATGTTTCACTTAACATTTCAAATAATACTCAACAAAATATCAAAAGCAACCACTCCCTTTGTTCTCAATTTGTTTATGTCACTTTCACTTTTAGTCCGTTTCAAGCATAATTTTTCCTTTTTGGCAACTCTTTAATTCCAATTCTTTTTATGGCACTTTGGCACATCCTAATATCTTTAGTTACCATAAGAGCCAAAAGTCTCCTTTACTTTTATATACTTCATGGCAAGTCATAATCAGACAACCAAATTGAAATGGAGGGAGGGAGTACTTCAATCTCATGCCAAACTAGTTAAGTTCAAGTACATAAATCCTCTATATCTATTCCGGCCCTTATGCTGTTTCATTCTAGTACTCTTTAATCTTTCCTTTGGGACAACTAAAGAGTTCTCTCACACTATATAGCTTCACACTGATCTCTATATGAGCATACAAATTTCATATACAAAATACATATGTACTAAAAACTTAAAATCAACTCGCACATTTAGTTCTACCAATATTTCACTATACAATCAATCAAAGCTGGTGATTACTCTACCAAGTTAGTAGTTACCTCTTTAGTCACAATACATAGCTTTCCATTAGCTTGTCCATGCTCAACAAAAGTTCGAGCTGCATATCCAGCTGCATTTCCTCCTCCAACTACCACGTACCTACAATCAATCATCCACATCTTAAATTCACCAAACTACTCACACATCAAACAAACCAAAAAAAAAACATCAAAATCAAAAAGTGAAAACTCACTCTCGGTTCTCATTATCGAAAGAAGCAGCTGAAACGAAACTTCTCCGGAAAGTTCTAGAAGGAATCGAAACCCGAGGAATCCGATTCAAGGAAGTTGATTGAGGACACCAGAGTGAAAGACCTTGCTTAAACGGCAACGTATTAGGCATAGTCGCCATTAATCTCCGAACAGCAACTATAACAAAATCTCAAAAAATTTAGGGAAAAAATTGTAGTGATGAAGCAGATGAATGAAGAAAGAGGAGAAAAAATTGTTAAGAACCTGAAGACATAGAAGAGATAAAAAGGTGATCTGAAATTACTAATAATAATTTAAAATAGGGATGTATTATTATTTTAACTGTTGATTAATTATTGGTGGCTCTACAGATGAACGAAACGTTGCGACGATCGAAAATTAGTCGAACGAAGAAGACAAGAGACGTTTCCTGGGTTTTTAATTTTATCTAAGTGGAGATTTTGCGTAAATGTTGAAAATTGAAAACGCAGATGTAAGAAATGGCATTTGTATTAAGACAAAAAAATTTATTTTTAGATATTTTTTCATGTTGTTTTTGAAAAATGAAAAAAATCGTGCCTGCCCTAAATATTCCAAACTCTTATATTTTATAAAATTATTCATCGTTTATAATTTTGAATTGAATTTTAATTCTAGTTTGTTGTAAAAAATTTATATCGTAAGATATATGCTTCCTTTGTTCGCTTTTCAAAGCTAAATTTAATATTTTGGAATCTAAAATTTACATGGTTGAAAATTATATGAAAAATGTTATAAGTTGCAATACTTCTCATATTAATATGATAAAAAAATACTATTAAAATACTGGTCAAAATTTTATATAGTTTGACTTCAATAAACGAAACAGTGACAAGTAAAACCGAAATATTTTCTCTGAAATCACTTTTAACGCAAGTAGTAATAATAGTTTTCCATATATAAATTAACAATATTTTCTTTTGTTTTTTTCCTTTTTTCTTATATTCATACTCTCTTCATCTCAAATTAATTGAATTTTTGAGACTTTTTCAATGTTCAAAATAGTTTAATTATTCAAAAATTAAAAAAAAATGTTTGAATCTTTTTCTATGTTTGCCCTCTTATTTATTGAAGTTTTATATTTTTTTAGGAGATAAAATTACACTTACTTATGATTTCATAAAGGGCAATAGTGAAAAGTATAGTGTAAATTTTGTCTTTGATTATTTTTCTTAATATGTGTGCATTACCTCATAAATTCAATTAATATGGGACAGAAAGTATTAATTGCATTTATTGTTATAACTTTTATGGAACATATTTATTACACCTTTCTTCCAATTTATGTGACAAACTTTAACTTGGTAGGATGTTTAAGGAAAAAATGAAAACTCTTGAATCGTCTAAAATCATTTTTTTAAAAAATATTTGTGTAGTTGAGAATAATTTCATTAAGGACGGAATTTGAAAGTTAAATTTTTTTCTATTAGAATAAGGTAATTTCTTTTCTCGGAACAGACCAAAGGGTGCCATATAAAATGGGACGGAGGGAGTATATCTATCAAATACTAACTTAATTTGTGAGACAATGTACACATGTTAAGAAAAAACATTCAAGAATATAATTTAAACAATTTTTTTTTACTTATTACCCTTTATGAAATCATAAATGTAAATTCGCAAGTAGCGTAATTTATCTCCTAAAAAATACAAAACTTCAATAAATGAAAAGACAAATATGAAAAACGTTTCAAACGTTTATCTTCAACTTTGAACAATGAACAATTTAACTATTCCAAACAATAAAAATACCCCAAAAATTAAGTTAATATGGGGACAAAGGGAGTAATACAAACTTAAAGATATTTTTCTATGATAAGACACAGCATGAAACTTCACCCAAAACTTCATTCAAAAATGACTTACTAAAAATATTTAGAAATTTGTAGGCAAACGCTAATTAAATGGCTTCAAATTTCATAGAGAACTTTATAAACTATTTTCAATGAGTCTAAAAGTATTCACTTCAAAGATTCTTGCCTTTTACAGTTTTCTTCCTTTTGTGGAGAATTAATTTTCACATGATGCATTGCACTGCTAATTTGAATATGTGAAAATTTTCTAACAAATGTTACTTCATATTTGATTTTCGAATTTAAAATTTCTAATTCAAAATTAGAAAGTATTTATCTCTTCGATATAACCTTGTTATTTCTTTCTTTGGCTTCAATGATGAAGCGTAGTGGCTATTTCACTACAAGAAATGTTGAAAAGAAGTTAAAGGAATCATTTTTTAGTAGGTTTGCGACAAAATTCCAGATCACTTCATTTGCATTAATCTCAATTAGTTGGGATTGGTCATTTGAATTCTCTGTGTACATTTTGCTATACTTAAGTTCACTTACAAATTTGTTAACATAAATTTTTAAGATCATCATGAATATTTTACTCATCAGAATTTTATCACTAAAAAATGAAGTAGAATGATTGAGTTCTTTTTATCTTTAGTTATATGATGCGAAATCTAAGCATGAAAATAGAGAATATCTTAGCATTATATTACGAACCTAGACTTCGACTAGGACTTTCGTGCGGCAGTCAATAACTTACTTATCAGTCTTTTGAAATCTAAGTTGGTGACGATTAGTGTATAAGTTTGAGACAAAGAAAAAGAGAAACTCAATGGACAACATCCATTGCAAAACCAATTATCTACAATTCATTTCTTTTACAGAATGAAACAAATAAAAACATGAATCATAGTAGTTAGTTATTACAAAAAAACAATAACAAAACAAACTAGTAAACCTTGATATTAGAAATTGTTAAAAAAAAAAGTTATCTTTTGTTATAGTCAATAAGGTACTGGTGTTGAAAATTTACCAATTTGATCAAGAACATCAAGAACTTCAGCTCTGCTCCTCACAATCCTATGAAACACTTCTCTAATCTGTTGTTGCAATGGCACTATCCCCTCCTCCATTTTCCGGCATATCTCCGTCATCTCCGCCACCTGCCCCACCACCTCCTCCATCTTCTCCTCCTCCGCCGGAAACTGAAAATTCTCCGCAAAATCAACCAAATTCTGTGCCACTTTCTCCATTTTCTGCAGCTCGTCCAACAAACCAGTTGTCCCTTTTTTCTCCTTTTTCTTCCATTCCTCAGCAACTTTTTCCTGCAGCGAAATTAAACACTGCCCCCAATTCAAATTCCTCGGCACTGGGAAATGTGTCAACAGCCCTGTACGTTCCTGACACGGAACTGCCGCCACTAATCCCCACATCACGAACACGAAAGTCGTGCTCATGGCGTAGATTGGCAGGGCGAGCCCAGTGGGCTCGCCCCCACGTGGCGCCACAAGAGTGGACGCCATAGCCTGAATCTGCTTCGAAGCTGACCACGATTTCGCCACGGGCCATGACATTGCACGAAAAGTACCATTCGTTTTATCTTTATTATTCGCAGCATTTCCAGCTGCGCCACTACGTCGTCCGAACGACCACGTTCGTTCGGTGACTTTAGCGTGATAATTATTTTCCTTATCATCCAGCATCATCGACGTAAGCAACGTGTTCAACGCCTTTTTTGCTCTCCTTATTTGTCCATCTCCCATCGGCCTTTGCTCAAACGCGGTAACCGCGACTTGAGCTAATTTTAGCCAGTGACGCACGAGCTCTAACCCGTGCGTCACTGCATTACAAATATCAAGAGATTTAATCGAACGATCTAGAATATCAGGGACAAGGCGATCCAATGGAGGTTTCGAAAATTGAACAGGATCCCTTCCTATTAGAACAAGAGCTTTAAATTCCGCCTCACAACACAGGAAAACATCGAGCAATTTTCGATACCATGAAATCGAGAAAAGTGGAGATTGATCCTTCGCCGGAGAATCGGTTGAGGCTGAAGAATCATTTGGTAAAAGATCGGAAAAACGTTCAGCTACGTGTTTTTGAAAAAGTTCGAGGTCTTCTAGATCTTGTTCATGGTCCATATTGGAAATTTGATTCCGACGTATACTTATTCGATTGAGAAATGATCCTTGATGATCACTCATAGTAGGTGTTTTCCGGCGAGAAACTATTCAGTTTTTTTTTCCGGTGATTGGAAATTTTGTTTTTTTCCACAAAAGAAATGGAAGTTAATAATAATTAATATAAAGGAATTTGAAAAATTGAATGGTTGTGGCCATTTCTTTTTGCCGGATGTGAAGACCGTTTCTATGGTGACTTGGTAGTTTATTCTATCCACTAAATTGTTCATTAGCCCCCTACAAGATTTTTGGATTGTGCACTTTAGCCCTCAAAAGATTTTATTTAACACTTTTCAACTATCCAAAAAATTTTGTTGGATTATTCGAACTATTTTATTTACTCATTTCTTGTTTTTTTTTTAATTTCCCAATCTCTTTATTACTAATGCTTCAATTGGTCTTTCAATTATAAATGACAAAACTTATAATACGTGGATGACAGTAATTTTGGTCTTTGAATGACTACCTAAGAAGGTGATTCAGATCATTGAAGTCACTTGTAGATCCTTCTTATGGACTGAAGGTACTAAATTATCAAAAAAGAGTACTATTTTCATGGGAAAGAGTATGTTATCCAAAAGTTGTCGGGGGCTTGAATATTCTAGACGTGTCCATGTGGAATAAGGCTGCAATTAGTAAACTCTTATGGAACATATCTACCAAAAAGGATAAATTATGGGTGAAGTAGATTCATGCCTATTTATGGAAATAGAGACTTGGTGGACATACCTAAAAAGGCCTTGTTATTCAAAGGATCCTAAAAACTACTAAATACTTTGCTCAAGTTGGAAATGGTATTGACGACATCGTAGATATGCCTAACTTCCCAATTAAACAGTTATATTTAAAGCTTAAGAACTGTTCCAGAAGATGTCATGGATAAGGCTAGTCTGTAATAATGACGGCCTACCTAGATGGATTTTCATCTTGAGATTGATTGCACTTGGAATATTAAATACTAGGATGGATTAGTCCAGTGGGTCGTCATTGCAAATCACATTTTGTGTGTGAAGGAGCCTGAATGCGTAAATCACTTGTTCTTTATATGTGAGAGATCAAATGAAGTATGACAACAATTATTGAAGTGGATCGGCATTAAGAAATCCCCTATTCATTGGTCAGAGGAACTAAAGTAGGTTGAATTGTACAAAATGATATTGGTTCCTGCAGTATATTATATTTGGAGGGCAAAGAATACTCAAATATTTCAAAGGAAAAGACAGAATCTCCAGGCTATGATCAGACTCATCATACAGGACATTCATGCTAGAACTGCAAAACAAGTTAGAATTATAACATGGTTGATATATAAACAAGTTAGAGTTATCAAAAAAAATATGTTAACGTAGCACATACATAAATTAAGAAATGAAATCGTTGATAGTATTATACAGAACTGCTCAATTCAATTAGTAGAGAACAAATATGCTTAATCAAAATAAATGATAGAAAAAACTGTTAGCCACTGATAGAAAAGACTTTTATTTAAAAAAAAAAAAGAAACAAGGATCTAAATAAATATAACTTGATATATACATAGTATTTACTTTATTAGTGTGCATAACTTAATCATAATTATGATTACACTATTGAAAAAGTGGACAATTAGAAAAAGATTCTTCAAACATTTTTATTTAATCTATGATGCTTATGCTTGTGGAAGTGAGAATGAGGGTGTCACAAAAGCATCAAATGAATGGATTAAGTTAAATTTAAATAGATCAAAATGAATAATGTTAATTATTGAATGGATCTACATTACTTGAATTGAAATGGGCTGAAAAACAAGCTGAAACCTAATTTGTATAATTCTACTAAAATTTTAGTATTTTTGTAAGTAATTACTATTATTTTAAATAGTTAGTATTATTTTTCTTTACGATACATCTGAATCTCCTTTCCCCCTCTCAAAAGAGTATTTAATTTTCAAAAAACAAATTAATGGATCAATTTGGTTAATAGATTAGCCTAAAATTTAACAACAACAACATACCCAGTGAAATCCCACAAGTGGGGTCTGGGGAGGGTATATGGTACGCAGACCTTACCACTAACTCATAGAGATAGAGAGGCTGTTTCCTGAATTGAGTAGGATATAATGGGCTATCCTAATAAATAAATATTCAATTTAAATCGATTAAAGGAATAAATTTTTCATGAGCTAATTTTATTAATTATAACTGTAAATTTTGCATCCTAGGTTCTTTGCACTGTTATTTTAATCATAGAAAATGCTTGAAATTTATCACATGAATGTAAAGAATGATAAAATTAAAAAAAAATACATGCGACTTATAGGGTTGTTTAAATGATAAGCCATCTTTTCGTGTCTAGTAACGTGAACTCAAAATTTTCAATTAAGAATAGATAAATTTTAATTATCTCATCACAACATATAGTTAATTTATATCTTGTTTGATTTGAGGTATAAACTCATATAACTAAAATATAAAAAAATATTTTTTTGAAAATTCTTCTAAATAATTATGTACACAACTCATGTAGAATTTATACAATATAATTTATGCATAAAAACATCAATGTATTTATTCATCTAAATCAGTAAATAAGTTTTATAACCTATTCTTTAAAATTTAAAGTAGATATTTATCTGTGGATCTCAACAAATTACTCATTTTCAACCTACACACTAATTATTTTACCTAAAATCAAATTTTTGGATGAAGTATCCATATTAGGTAAAATACTAATAATAATCCTATACAAGTATTATATAGAGCATATAAAAAGATAAGATGTATATGACATTTATAGAAAAAAATTAAAATAAAAAGTTTATCAACAAATAATGTTACTATGTGCAATCAAAGTGCGATTAGAGCACCCATAAAAAAATTTAATCATTATTATTGGGTGATAAATTGAACTAAAAATTTACCATATCAGATGAATCAAATTTCTATTGAGTATGAATTTTTGTAACATAGAGCTCTCAAACATTATATAATTAACTATAAAATATAAAAGGTTATTAGGGTTGATGACTTGCAATAATATTTATAATTTCTTGCAAATTTAACCTAGTCATAATTATTAAAGTACATATATAGAAAATATATTAATTTTTTTCCTTAAAAAATAAAAATCCATAAAAGGGAAAAAAATTATTAATCCGAAAAGGCGGTTCCGTAAGATGGGGGAATTTCGACATTTTAGGAGAAATTCGAGGGGTAAAATAGTCATTAAATGAATTAGGGTTAATTACGTTCACCTCCCCCAATTGCTAAAGTACATCCGATTTTAGAGCCATAAAGTTGAATCTCTCCCATCACAACCCCTCTCTCTTTCTCTCTTATTTCACTTTGCCCTAATTTCTTCTACCAAATTTCTTCAAACATCACAGGTACTAAACTTATGTTCACTTTTCCTCAATTGCCCCAAAGATTTGTTTTTTCTTTTAAATTGTATACGTTGTCTGTCCACTTTTATGAATTCTATTTCGACAGGTACGAGGTTTATGAAAACCCCATGTGTTCTTTGTTTTGCTTTCATCTTCTTTACTAGTGTCTCTCTCTTGTTTTAGGCTCTTTCGTGTTTGTACCTTCATGGTGTTCCTTATTTATTGTTTATTGATTATGGTTTTTGCTTGACTGTGGTAAAAATTTGATTTTTTTTTCTTGAATTGGGAATGTAGGTTGATTTTCACGGTCCATTTGAACTTTTGGTGCAGTCAGCATGGGTTTTTTTTTGGTTGTTTGAAGGCCCCTTTTTGTTCTCCTTGATGCTAGTTCTCTCTTGTTTTAGGCTCTTACGTGTTTGTACCTTCATGGGTGTTCATTGTTTATTGTCCTTTTTTTTTTGTTTTTTGATTATGATTTTTTCTTGAAACTTTGATTGGTTGATTTTCATGGTACATTTTTGAACTTATTCATACAGCCAACATTGAATTTTTTTTTTGGTTTGAAGGCCCCTTTTGTTTTCTCCTTGTTGCTAGTTTTAAAAGTTTTAATTGTTTGATTTCGCATGAGTAAAGGTTTAAGCTTTTTTATTGAATTGGGAATGCAGGTTGAATTAATTTTATATTACTTCGTTGTGGTTGCCTTTTCATTTCTGTGTTCACTTTTTCAAACTGCTTGGAGATGCATATTTTAAGCTGAGGGTTTATTGCAAGCAGCCGAGGTAGGGGTAAGGTTTGCATACACTCCATCATCCCCAGACACACCAGTTGTCGGATTATATCGAGTATGTTGTTGTTGAATTGAATTGGGAATGTTGGTTGTTTTTCATGGTCCATTGAAAGTAATTGTTAAAGATGATTCACATAGCCAGCATCAATTTTGGTTATTGTAACTAAAGCTGTGCTCTTTCTTTCTCATTTTGCTTTACCTCTTTTGCAGTTATTGAATTGGTTAAGGATTTCATGTTCTAGTGATGTCTTCCAAGAAGATAATTGCAATATGTCAATCTGGAGGAGAGTTTGTGACGAACAATGAGGATGGTTTTCTGACATATACAGGTGGAGAGGCTTATGCTTTGGACATTGATGACCGGACAGTTTTGGCTGACTTTAAGAAAGAAGTAGCAGAGAACTTTCAGTGTGGCGTTGAAGGAATGACAGTAAAATATTTTCTTCCTGGGAATAAGAAGACTCTCATTACTATCTCTAAAGATAAGGACTTCAAGCGTATGATTAATTTCGTCAAGGATTCTGAACAAGTTGAGATCTTCATAATTTACGATGAAGCTGTTGTAAAAAATCTACCCATTGTCTCTGTCAGTAGGTACTTACTTTTCTTAAGGCTTAGTTCAGTTTGTTGGTTCACTCACATGATAGTTGTTTATCTTGATGTTTGTCTCACATGACATGTACAAATGTATCTAAGTGAATTACAATGTATGTTGAGAATTTATAGAGTTGGTCGTTTCAACTTGGCATTGAGGTGTAATAGTTGTTGTACTCGGTGGCGGAGCCAAAAATTTTAAAAAGGGGACTTAAAAAGAGCCCGACTTCACGGAGTGAATAAACTTAATTATCAAGGGATTCAATAGTTCACATATTCACCGAGAAGTTGGTTTTACCCTATTTAGTTGGTGTATTTTTCCGGCTAATGGGATTTGAAACCCCTTGAATATACTTAGCTCTGTCAGTTGTTGCACTCGGATGGCTAGTATCCTACACAATTTGTTCCAAGTGCTTTATTATACTGGTTCTTCTAGATGCGAATGAGTTTGAGAGATATGCTATCTTTTATTGGATTCTTAAAACATTAATAACTTGCTTGCTGTGCAGGTCAACAACTGCATCTGAGGCAGCTCTTACTCCTGCTACCCCTGTGGATATGATTCATTGTGATGATCTGCTTGGTGCTGATGCTGCCATTGATACTACTCCCTTGGTTGACTATCCTGGCAGCAATAATGAAAACAATGAGAAGCATCGCAGAGCAGCTACACAATGGGAGAACACTATAACGGGTGTGGGTCAAAGGTTCACTAGTTTTGCTGAATTTCGTGAAGCGCTGCATAAATACTCAATTGCCCATGGATTCACTTACAGGTATAAGAAAAATGATAGTCGCAGGGTAACTGCTAAATGCAAGATTGAAGGATGTTCTTGGTGCATATATGCGTCAAGGTTGCCTACCACTCAGCTAATATGTATCAAGAAAATGGATGAAAAGCATACATGTGATGGGGCTGCTGTTAAAGCTGCGTACCGATCAACAAGGGGATGGATGGGAAGTATTATAAAGGAAAAGTTGAAGGTTGCTCCAAACTACAAGCCCAAGGATATAGCAAAAGATATTGAACGTGAATATGGCATTCAGTTGAACTATTCTCAGGCAAGGCGTGCAAAAGAGAAGGCAAGAGAGCAGCTTCAGGGTTCATTCAAAGAGGCGTACAGTCAGTTACCCTTCTTCTGTGAGAAAATTAGAGAAACTAATCCTGGTAGTGTTGCTACAATTGCCACTAAGGAGGACTCAAGTTTCCATCGCCTTTTTATTGCATTTCATGCCTCAATATCTGGTTTCCAACAGGGTTGCCGGCCTCTTCTTTTCCTGGACAGCACTCTTCTCTATGCAAAGTATCAAGGAACACTTTTGGCTTCCATAAGTGTAGATGGGAATGATGAAGTATTTCCAGTAGCCTTTGCAGTTGTAGATGAGGAGAGCAATGACAACTGGCATTGGTTTCTTTCAGAACTAAAATCTGCTGTCTCAACTTCCTGTCCAATAACTTTTATTTCTGATTTCCAAAGAGGGATAAGAGAGTCTTTGCAAAATGTCTTTGGTGAAGAGTGTTACCATGGCTTTTGTCTGCGTTATCTTGCGGAGAAACTTAATAATGATTTAAAAGGGCAGTTTTCACATGAAGCCAGACGCCTTATGATCCAAGACTTGTATGCTGCTGCTTGTGCCCCAAAGCTCGAGTCTTTTGAGCGCTGTGTTGAGAATATAAAAGCCATCTCACCTGAAGTTTACAATTGGGTCAGTAGAAGTGAGCCAGAACACTGGGCAAATGCCTTTTTTGGTGGGGCAAGGTATGGCCACTTGACATCCCACTTTGGGCAGCTTTTCTATGATTGGGTAGCGGAGGTGAATGAGCTGCCAATAACTCAAATGATCGATGTGTTACGAGGAAAAATAATGGAATTGATTTATGCTAGGCGTGTTGAATCCAGTCAGTGGGTTACAGTGTTGACACCCTCGATGGAACAGAAACTTCAAACTGAAACATCAAGAGCAAGGTCACTTCACCCATTACCCTCACATGGCAGCACATTTGAAGTTCGTGGTGAATCTATCGAAGTAGTTGATATTGAACAATGGGATTGTAGTTGCAAAGAGTGGCAGCTTAATGGGTTGCCTTGTTGCCATGCTATTGCTGTTTCTGAATACTTAGGAAGGAGCCCCTATGATCTTTGCTCCCGATACTTCTCAACTGAGTGTTATCATGCAATATATGCTGAATCAATTAACCCCATACCTCATCTGGAAAAACCAGTTAAAGGTGAACTGGATATGGAGCATATGGTCATGGTTGTCACTCCTCCACCGACGAAACGTCCACCCGGCCGACCAAAGATGAAAAAGGCGGACACGTTTGACATAGTCAAACGTCAGATGCAGTGCAGCAAGTGTAAGGGCCTAGGGCACAATAAGAAGACATGCGGGTAGGTGCTCTCAACCCTTTTCTGGCCAATGAATTGAAACTCATGCTTCTTTCAGTTAGTATGATATACTTGAAAGTATAACTTGTCTGTCTTCAGATGATTCATGGCCTCTCTTTTATTCGCATATTTTTGCTTCATTTCAGCACCTTGATTTCCCCTTTTTAGGGGGGTCCAACAGTACTCCGATTTTCTCCCAATATTAATTAGATAGCTCCAGACTCTGAAAACGTTAGCGATCATACTATAGAGACACCCGAAGCATGGACAATTTAGTACATTCTCATAACTGTGCAGCACTTTAGTATTAAACATATAGGCATCTCTCATACAGACATAAAACCATTCTGCTTTCCCATTGGAAAGACTTTTGTTGGTCGGCGAGTAGGATGTCATTGTCTTATCTTGGGATTTAGCAGGGTGGAAGATTTTCTTTGTTAGCCTTATGGATAATTTGTTCATAATCAGCTGGAAAAGGTTGCCTAAATGGTTGTGACAACGCCTATCCAGGGGTGGATCTAGAGGCCCGCTACATGTGCATGTGAACCCAATAGCATTTATGAAATTTTGACTTTGAACCCAATTATTTTTGTACTATTAACTTGAGGTTTCTTTTAGGAACCCATAAACTTTGAATCTTGTATCTGACTTTGCCTCTATCTACCAGTTAAAACATCCGGACATTGAGCTAGAGTTCCTTTGCTGAATGCATTTGAAGATCTAATCGATTCTTGTTCTTCCTGGCGTTTACATTAATTATTGTTTGAGAGAGTATTAAATATCTGAATCACTGCCAGGAATTTCCATATGGTGAAACCGTTCTCTTAGTATCTCTGATTGCACCACCCTGTCTTGGAAAAAGGACAGAATGGTGAATTAGCTACCGCTATGCACAGGTCCGGGGAAGAGCCAAACCACAGAGTCTATTTTACGCAGTCTTACCCTACTTTTCTACAAAAAGACTTTCCACGGCATGAACCTGTGATCTTCTGTCACATGGAAACAACTTTAGTGGTTATGCCAAAACTCTCCTCTTCAACTCTACCGTCTTGATTTGTAATTACACACTGAAAAGAAAATTTTCGCTTTGGAATTTCACAACTAACTCTAAAGTCTTGCGGGTTGCTATTCACTGGTTAGTTGCTATAAGGGGGTTGAACTCCTTTTGGAAATGCCTTTGGTCTTAGGCTCGCCTGCTATCGTAAGAATTCGAAATACTAGGTGACTGGACATATTGCTTCTTTGCTAGTTCCCTTGAGTGATTTTCTACATTTTTTTCCTGAAGTTAGAAAAAGAACTGCAGCATCCCATATCGGACGTGTTTTCTTGTGAGGCATGAAATGATTTTTTCTCTTGTCAGAACAACAATTACGCGTCAGTCTCAAACAAGTTGGGATCCGCTTATACGTATCCTAGCTGCTTCATTTAAGATCAATTCTATCAAATTTTTTCTCTTGATATCTGTTCTATATTTATCTACCCTACTGTCTATTACTGAATTATACTCCTTGTGATCTGTGAAACAGGAAGGTGAACAATATTGATGAACAAGTCCCTCTTCTTCTCAGTGGCTTGATAACTGTTGAACTTGAAGAGACTGCAGGATCCATGAAGTTGGAATCTTCTTGTCCAAGTAGTTAAAAGCTGATAGATTTTTAGATACATATGATAGATACAACATATCATTTAGGACAAGAGGTTATAGAGAGATTTTAGTTATGATGACGATTTTTTTTTTTTTGGTTAGACTTTTGTTTATAAAGTTGTGCTTTGTTAATTTAATCATAGTATGATATCTGTTAGTTGAATAATGATATAACATAGTTGTAAATCTTTGGATTGTTACTATTTTAGTAGCGGCTTGTGAAGTAGTCCTCTTTCAGATGATAGATTGTTCAAAGTATTTAAGGTGGATGAAAGTGGAGTAGCTGGTAGAAAAATTTCTTATCAAATTTGAAGTGACATAAAATAATATTAGCTTCTTAGGTTAGTAGTCTTTGAATTGTTTGAATGTGAATTTTGGGCGGGTCATATAATTGGCTAGTTGAATTATTAATTTTTGTGATATATATATATATGTATGTATATAGAAAGGAGTGGAGTTTGAGTATTAGGATAGAAGGCTAATAGGCTAGTAGAGGTAGATTGATGTTTAGCCTTGTGATGTAGTATACTAGCATGATTAGTCGTGTCTTTACATCTTGTATTGTCATTATCTATTTATTTTTTATTATTAGTTGTTTCCCTTTTTTTCATATATAGTATCTTTTGCTTATGAGGTTTGATTTTTGAAACGAGAGTTTTCCAAGAACAGTCTCTCTATCTTTATAAGGTAGTGATAAAATCTGTGTACATTTTACCCTCCCTAGATTCCACTGGACATGTTGTTATTATGTATTTGTTGATTATTTTTTTCCGTATTAAATACACCCTCAATGTTCAAGTTATATGATGATCATGTTCGTCTTAGAGTTGGTCCTGCCTCTTTGAGTTGGTTAGGCTCATTTAACATTCACATCATTACGTCAACGTAAAAGTTAGATTTCACTTATGAAATTATACTGAAAATATTATTGTCGTCGATGCTATCCGACATAGTAATACTACCAAATTGTGGATGTGTTTCTATCTGTGTGGGCAATATAATGATGGTTGAAGAAGAATAATGTTAGCATGAGAATCAATGAATTGTCCATTCAATATTTATTTTAGTAAAATAAAACCATCAATTTCAAAGTTCACCAACCATTGTTATCATTTCCTCTTTCTTTCTCTAAAACGACTTGTATTTTTCCTTGAAGACAAAATCAATAGTTTTGCCTCAATTTTTTCTTTTTTTGCTCTCTTTAGATGAAGCACATAATTAACTGCTTTTGCCTTTTGGTGAAAGAAAAGACTTAAAATGGAAATTTCGTCTATATATCAAAGTCTTGAAAGTAATAATTAATTACCATGTCTACCTAAAATTTATTTTTTTGTATTATCTTCCCCAGACTCCACTTGTGTGATTTCACTAGGTATGTTATTGTTGTTTTTTATATTATCTAGGAGCATGCATGTCTCAGATAATTGTGTTGCCATGTTCGGGTTATAAAGTTTTCTAACCACATGAATAGTTTAGTGTACTCATTCACTTAATTCTATTTTATTTTTAAGATGTGAATTGTTCAAGAAGCATTAACAAGACGTATCCCTCTTGTTTGAACCGGGATTTGAAACAAACTCCTTTCTTGCAGATAGAAAGGGTGATTCAGGTAAAAGATCGAATAGAGTAACTTTTAAGTCACTTGTGTTGTCCGGACAAAAATCGTGGATACAAATATCTCTGAAAGTCCTTAACTACGTATGCATCTGATCATATATGTATTATCTATTCCAACAAATAACACAAAAGGAGGTGGTTTTTCAATGCGAAATCTAAAAATATCTATCTTTGTGGCACCAGTTCTAAGTACTATGGTTCGAGGCTCTAGTAGGTCTATTGATAGAGATTGATCGTTTTTTTCTGAATGCTTTGACATTCTCCTTTTTTATCATTCTAATTATTGTCATGGTAAAGAATGAAGAAAATATACATATATGTATATGAGGTCAAATTAAGGAGCTAGCTTGGTGTGAAAAAAAAAAAATTTGAAGTACAAAATGATCTAACACCATGTAGATGTGACCCTATATATTATTTTGCTAATTAATTTTTATGATTAATATAAATAAAAAATTAATTAAGAGTAGGCTTGAGATGAAGGGAATATTGGTGGGGGTCCATAAAAAGGAACAATAGGCCCAGAGAGAGATTAAACTTTCAATGATGGTAAATAAAGTTCTTGGAAAAGATTTTAAAATTGACATGGATATGATTGAAATTTCTAATTATTTTCTCTCTCTAATTACCTACTTAATCATATCATTAACCATATAAGTTAAAAGATTACTGTTAAAAGCAGTAAAGCAAGTATCATGAGGACCACATTTTAGTGAAAGAACTTCTGGTAGAGACATTCCATCCATGAGTTATTAACTTAGAGGTTAACTTAATTCTATACATTATATAATATAATATTTGGAGAATCTTTATATCTCTATGAAATAAAGTGATTTCGTTTTGTTTATATTCTTATTTAATTGATTAATCATATGAAAATTATTTTTTTTTATCTCATTCGTCTAATTAATTTGTATGTATGCATACTCTTATTTATTACTTTCTAGAATCTCAGGAACCAAATATCCTTTTTGGATGACCCTCTTGATTTGTCTTTGAGTTTGTTGATCAAATTGATATGTCTAGACTACAAATTCAGTTCTAATAAGCGTTTGAGGTTAGGATGAATTGAAAATTACACAAAATAACAAATTAAGTTAATTTGAAAAAAAAAATTGAATAGTGATTTGATTTGGTTTGATATAGAAAAAAATAATCGATTATATTATACAATCTTTGGAGAATTTTTATACTATTAGATTGTTTATAATAACTCTATGTAATAAAAACACTCACAAAAAATAAAATTAAAATGATCGTGAAAACTCTTCAAGTTCTTTTCAGTTTGATTATACAACTATCATTAAAATAAAGTGATTTTATTTTATTTATGTTTTTATTTAATTGATTAATCGTCTGATGAAAATATTCTTTTATTTCACACGTTTGATTAATTTGTATGTACACCCACTCTTATTTATTACTTTGTAGAACCTAAGAAACTAGATATCCTTTTTGGTTGACCTCTCCTCTTGAATTGTCCTTGAATTTGCCGATCAATTGATATGTCTAGACCACAGATCCAGTTCTAATAAGCACTTAAGGTCAGGGACGAATAAAATCGAATCGAAAATTACACAAAATTATAAATTAAGTTAATTTAAGAAAAAAAAATACTCGAACAGTGATTTGGTTTGACGTGGGTTAATATCAAAAAAACATTGATTATATTTTGAGTTGGCTTGATTTTAACCAACCATAAGTTTTAAAGCCTAATATGTCTTTTCTCACTAATTACTTTCTTAATCACTAGTAGACCCCCCCCCACCCCCTACACTCCTTGCCCCCCCTTAAAGCTAAGAATAATCATTCTCCCATTTATTTACTTTCTTCTAATAAGTGTCTTTTTTCAAATGATTTGCATATTACTTTCAAATTCAGCTTCCTAATAAGCAAATATCATTCACATCAAATATGGTGAATGATTAGCATCACACCAACAGATCCTCTCCTTTTCATAATCATCATTATGTTTAATTATTTTAATATTAAATAAATAATTAAATTTAGAAATATAATTCTTGTGTGTATTTCCACATGCAAAACATGTCAATATCATCGTATAAGGACATTAAATTATTGTAATACATTCTAAACGAATCCTCGTTTGCCGACAGTTTAATTATCAAAGATTAAGAAAGTTTAAGATTCTTGATGATTACATTAACTCTAATTAAAAATTATTGTCTAATTAATGACATTCTTGAAGCTGTAAAGTGATTAATTAATAGAGGGAACTTTTGATTAATTATAAAGTTGGGATATTGTCTATTCTTTTGGTTACACTAGAACAAACAAGGAATTTGATTTGATAGAATTTTGTCCATATCTAGTACAGTGTAACATTCAAGAAATGGCAACAAAAGGACACATTAATTTTTAGGTCCTTTTGATAATTTTTTTTATTGTTATAAATATTTATCGTTATTGAGAACACGAGTTCAAATATTTAGTTTTGTCTATAAGGCAGAAGTTGGAATATTTCAAAAAGTTACATACACACAATGAAATAATGAGTTGTCTATTATATTGTGTTGTGAATAGTTAGGTTAACAGTAACTTTTGCCTATGAGGCAAAATATATGGTCAATTAAGTAGAGTCACTATATTAAAATGACGGAATTCCTACTTATAATCAAAACTAATTTATGTCCATAACTTATGTACAATAATAGTCACTTAAAAAAACAAGATTGTTAAATGGGGTCAAGCATTCAAGACTGTGGTTGTGGTTATGGAAGTCGTTCTTTAAAATTACGATTCAAAAATCTATTGTTATATGATACGATTTTTCAACTCTTAATAATTGAAGGTCTTAACTCTAATGACTTTTATAATTGAAAATTTCCGATGGGATATGCTTCTCTTGTAGCTTAGTAAGCCTTAAACTATATGAAAATTTGAATTAGTTGAATCACGAGTTTCACGCACAAATAATTGTTTTCAATTCCTAGAGGTGTAGGTATGAAAAAATATAGAAATTGTAAAGCCGAAATAATATACAAAAGTTGCTTACTTTTTTCGTCATTAAAACACAAGAATGTAACTAAAGTTATCCAGTTTTAATTATTAAGTTGGCAAATTCCCATCACTAAGAATTGGAAATTATTTATTTATATTTAATGAAAATCACTAAAATGTTTTTCCTATTTTTATAATAAGAGTTGCAAAGCTAGCTCACCATAATTAAAACCGAACACTGAAAATAATTAATTGCATACGTTTTGCCTAGCCATAGATATATAGTAGCTAGTTGAGATTGGCTCGAGCCTCGAGAATGAAAAAATTTATAATTTCATAATATAAAGTGAGATTGGTCGCGTATTGGGGTAAAGGACTAGTAGGGTTAGTAGGGGTAGGATGATCACGTCTTGCCTTGTGATATAGTAGAATTGTAGGAATAATCATGTCATTATATCTTATGTTGTTATTGACCGTCATTTATTATGCTACTCATTTTGTATTTATGAGTTTTCAATTGCTTTTCACTATAGTCGTTTTTGTATGTACTATTTTCTATTCTTGAGGCTGATATATTTCCATTGAGGGTCTTCCGAAAACAACTTCTCTATCTCTATGAAGTAGTAGTAAGATCTGTACATTTTACCCTTCCTAGACTCCACTTGTGGAATTTCACTGAGTATAAATTGTCATGATTATTACCTTGTTATAATGATTAAAATATATCGATATGTGATAAAAAAATTTATTTGAACTGTTGATTCGTACTGATATAAAAGAAATCCGAAATATTCTTATTGTTAGAAATGTAAGGCATTACATATCGTACATTATCTATGGACTTTAATTATGGTGGTAAGTAATTTATTTCATTTTTCATAATTACACATATTAATTACAATTTAAGGAAATCGCACATGCATGTATATTTAGACTTTTGGGTAGCTAGATATGTACTTAGGTAGATGGAAAAATAAAAGATTTTTTTTTTATTTTTAATATTTATGATATTTGTATTGAAGTTGGATTAAATTTGAATTCATATATTTCAGGGTCTATTTTTAAGAGCCGGCACATCCAATAGCACTTTCTCCCTATTTTTAAAAATTCAAACTCGAAATTTCTGATTAAAGATAAAAGAAATTTCAATCAATTGCTTTACTATTTTCGTATTTAAAAACATGTGTGATGGCGGCTGAAATAAAATAAAGCAGTAACATAATTGCCTTTTAGAGGAAGCAACGAATAGTCTGACATATATAATTTGATTAGCAGAAAATGAATGTAGTATAAATAAAATAATAATTATTATTATTATAATAATAATCAGAACAGTATAACAGTCTAATCAAGAAATTAACGTACTAGTAAACTTACAACAAATAAAACCACATGACGTCAATCATGCTACAATATTTTTTTCCTTCTAAATCCTAGTTTGTAAATCAAGCAATGTGATGATTTAATGGTGCTTTAATTTGATTTACAAGATTCTTAATATAATCATGTTTGAATTAAAATTTATGTCCTCATACACACTCAAAAACTCGAATTGTGATAATGTATGCTTTGAAAACTTTCTAACTCATTCACTATAGTAACATTTTATTCGTTTCACGTGAGGCATAAGATATAATAATTTGCATTTGGTGAAAGTATTAGGTAATCATAAAATTATTTATCACGTCATTTATACCTTAGTGATGGAATAACCAACCAAACGACCCCTTAGGTATCATTCTTATTAACAAAACTATATATATACGTGACATATCTTTTTTTAATTTTTTATACAATATTTAATATCATATTAAAATCTGATTAAATTTAAAATAGTGCATTCTAAATTATACTCTATTTCAAATGATGGCGTGACCAACATAAATTCTTTTCGATTGAACTTAAATTCTTCTCCTCATTTTTTTTTGTCAAATGATATCTATAGATATAACACTCCATAGAAAACGAAATTCATAATCTTAAAGATAAAACAAGTTATAAACTACATACAATAGATCGTGACTAGAATAACTTGATAATATAAAAATTCTTTACATCATCATCATCAATATGAATATTACTTAAAACTAAAACTTAAAAGTACAAGAAGTGACGTAGACTACTAAAAATTTTGTAAAATTTTCATTACCCTTTTCTTTTTCTTTTTCTTTCACATAATGTGATGTCACAACTTACGTACGTGACGTGTGCTATAAAAAAAATGAAGACGAAAAAGATAGGTAATCAAGAGTACTCGACCGAATAAGGCGGCATGGTTGAATTAATTACGTTGAAAAAAAAATGAGTTTGTTACTAAATACGCAATATTCATGTCTACGTAGATAGAATTAACAAGACGTAATAATGGACTAATTAATTGAAATGACTTTTGATACAAAAGATGACGTAAGATACAAAGTAGTTGATACCAGCCTGAGTTAGTGGGCAGTGTATATCGGACGGGTTCAGCTGGTTCGATTTTATATATTATCTATTTGATTTTTTTATTTTTAAATATATTAAATTAATAAAATAATTTTGATTGATTTTTGATTTATTGATTTTAAGTCCTGGTAAGAATGATAATGAGATTTTGCATTAATAAAAGCAGATAGAGTATGAAAGAGTAAAGACTAAAGACTAAATACTAAAGTAGGTAACTGATCACTTAAATACGGTAAAGATTAAAATAGGCTAAGTACTACTATAATGTCCTATTATTATTAAATTACTAATATTTAATATTCAAGAAGGGGTAAAATAATAAATTATTATAATCTTATAGTAAACTATCCAATAACCCAATAGTAAAAATGAACCGATAACCCAATAATTTTTTTCAAAATCATTAAAACCCCGATAACCTAATTAATAACCCAATAACAATAAACCAATAACGTTTTTATCGTTCGGTTTATCAATTGGTTTGGTTTTTGCACACCCCTAGCAGTGGGTACTGAGACTGCGACTGTTGAATTATCCTTAACTAGACGTTTCAGGTTCGAAAAAAAATTTATTTTGGGAACGCTGCTCGTATAACAGGTCGTAGCTGTAACCATAGCTCTAATGTGGACACCAAACACTGAATGGGAAACTATAAAAAAATGGGAAGTTGATGGAACGTCATTTTAGGGTTAGATGGAAACTAGTACTCTACATACATGGGGCCAAATTGAATAGTGATACATGTCGGCACTCTTTGCAAGATGATCATTTTTTTATGGAGTATTTATAGCGAATGAAGTTATTCCAACACACACATACTAATTAATTAATCACTTTTCTTTTTTAGTAATTGTTTGTTTGTTCATAGAAAGAAAGAAATATGGGGCATCATTCATGTTGTAATCAACAAAAGGTAAAGAGAGGACTTTGGTCCCCAGAAGAAGATGAAAAGCTCATCAGATATATTACTTCTCATGGCTATGGATGTTGGAGTGAAGTCCCTGAGAAAGCTGGTCTCTTTTTTCCTCTTTCATTTACACTAATTCTTCTTTACGTTCGGTTGCCAAGATAGAATTTTCACTAAAGACGTTCTCGTCATCTGTTATATATACATACTTGATATGTCTGGTTTAATTTGGAGCATATATGTATGTGTGAAAAAGAATATTAGTAGCGAGCACATATATAAAAAGTAGAATTCATTGACTCTAAATTCGTAAAGAACTCGTCATTGTACTATATATAATGCACAATATTCACAAGACATGCATAATTTAACAATTGTGTTAAGTGATACCCAAAAAAAAATATATATATATATATATATATATATATTTGAATGAAGTCCTTTTTTCAAAAAAGAATCGATCTAGTGAATATTTTTTGCTTTTTCTATTTGGATTTTGATTACCGGACTTTATAATTCTCATTTCACTTTATTGATCATTTATACGTCATCTTCACGTACATTGTTATTTTGTTTTGTTTTGTTTTATATATTGGTCTTTTTGAGATTGAGACGTAGTTGATTAATTATCGTACTAACAGGTTGTTTTCGGGGTCTATTAATTGTAGGTCTTCAAAGATGTGGAAAAAGTTGTCGTTTGAGATGGATCAATTATTTGAGGCCTGATATTAGAAGAGGAAGATTTACCCCAGAAGAAGAAAAATTGATTATCAGTCTCCATGGAGCTGTAGGCAACAGGTTAATTTATTAATTTTAATTTCTTAATACTAAAAATGTCCTTTTTTTAATTGCATTTTAAACCTTTTCTTTATTCAAATTTTCTGATAGTTAAATTTTCTTTAGTTTCAAATTATATAATATAATGTTGTAATGTACATTGCTCAACAACACCTTAATTGCACAGAATTCAAATATAAGTTATCTATATAATTGAGAAAAAATATTGTTGATCGTCTTAGTATTAGCATATTCATGTGTTATTATATAGTTTTTAGATTTTTGATATCTGATATCATCTATGATTTACTATATTTAGGTGACCACACCTTATTGTTACGATTCCTCGCATATATGTGCTCTATCGTGCTTTGTTATGAGCGTTCTTTTTTTTTTGCTAAATTACTGTTCTGATTTTGCTTGAGTAATAAATCTTTCAAAAACAATAAAGATAATGATTAGACTTATATATACGTATTCTATTTTTTTCATACTCTACTTTGTAAAATTTTATTGAATTTGTTATTGTGGTAAGTAAAATTTGTGTGAAATAGTGAAACTTATGTATCTACATATTTCACTTCCACCTTTCTATTTCTATTTCTAAATGATGTTTCACTTTGAAAGCAAGAATCTTATAATATATTGGTTTAATATATTAAATTATGTGGATATGAGCACACAAAAAATGCACTCAATAATTTCATTGTCAAAGCAGTTTCTAGAAAAGGACATTAAATTAAAAAGGCAACATCAAAAGTTTTCAGTTGATAATAATCAATTAACTAAATAGTTTCTCTTGCTTTTGTTACTATATTTTATTCTAAGTTCAACATATAATATCACTAGAATTCACTTCAAGTTATTTGCCATTAAAAAACATACTGAATAGTAAGGATCGCATAAAATGAAACGAAGAAAAGTATTTTAATAATTTATTTTGATATTGAAGTGTGTATAGTGTTTTTATTGTATTGATTCATTTTAAAATATTTGTAGTTCGTAAATTATCTTTTTTATGTCACTAATTGCATTTTTTACAGATAATTATACATCCGTATTTGATATTTACAGAAATACATAACACATGTTAGTTAATGCATAATCTAAACTTCAAATTTGACTTAATCATAGTAAATATTTTGATGAATACACCAAATGCAGGTAACTCTTATCTTTCTATAATTATCTTTATCGAATCTGATATTATAAAAGTTCTTTCAAGATATAGAGGTTAAACTCTAGAAAAATAATTATTTTCTCCTCTCAAATAAATGTTCTACTTATTTACTAACATTTCCTATATATGTAAAAATTGTAGGTGGGCACATATAGCGAGTCATTTACCTGGAAGAACGGATAACGAGATTAAAAATTACTGGAACTCATGGATAAAAAAGAAGTTAAAAAAGCCTTCAAAGCCATCAACAAACGCTTCTTCTATTACTGATCATCATCACCACCAACAACATCAAAGATCCCAGTTGGGAAATTACAACACAATTACTAGCCAACAAGATATATTTTTCACTCAAGATCTTGGAACAAAATCTCAAGTACTCCTCCAAGATTCAACCCTATTCAATAATTCTCCAAACCAATTGTTCTTTTTTGATGGTGGTTCACTTGACACTATGACAAATATTGTTATTAACGATGCCACGAATCGAAATACTACCAACAATGCCTCGTTATTTCAAGAAACATCGATCTTGAATTCAGAGTTGTGTTGGCAAATTGATCAACAACAACAACAACAACAACTTGATCAAGTACAGACATCATCGTACGCGATAGGGATGGATTCAAATTATTTGCCACCCTTGATAGAGAGTATGGTACCACCAATGGAAGTACCTCGTAATAATAACATAATGGTGGAAGGAGAAGGAAATAATAATGAATTGAATGAATGGAGTAGTCAAGTGGACACACAACAATGTTGTCCAAGTTATCTATTTTGGGATCAAGAAAATGGATCAATTGGTGGGGATCATGAGATTATAGACCCAAGTACATCAAACAATATGGGACAAATTTTATCTTCTTTTCCTTCTTCTTTATGATCATTGAAGATTGATTTTTTTAATTTTGGTTTTTTTTTTTTGAATTATTTCCGGAGGCTTGTTATTGATTGAGTTGTGAGATAGATTAGGGAGTGAAATGAAAGAATATTGTTAATTAAAATGTTTCTTTGGACATATGCTCAAAACTTATAGAGAGGGAAATAACATTGAGTTTGATATATGAGAAATAATGCTTCATTGTGAGATAGATTGGAGAGTGAAATGAAAGCATGTTAATTAAAAGTGTTTATTTGGACATATTCTCAAAATTTATAGAGGGGGAAATAACATTGAGTTTGATTTATGAGAAATGCTTCATTTATCCTTTAATTTACCTATAAGTATTAGAGTTGTCTCCGAATATGATAGCTACAACACGAGGAATTAACGTTGTTGGTTCATGCTGGGACGTGCATCACGAAACAGATGCAGAAAATAGGGGGTGAGCATCAGACGTCCTTAGATCCTTCTAATCTCCATCTGTATTAGTGGCTATCTTTTGTTATTCGAGACTTTCCTTGTACATTATTTCGGCTTATATATGTATATGTATTGTTGTATTGTTTCTGTAGTAATTTTGTACAGGTGACTTCGAGGACCTGGGAGGGTGTTTTATAGTTGTTATATGTATGTGCATGTCCAACATTGACTCTATTTCTATATGATTAGCTTACCAATTGGGATCTGTTGGATTACCTCTTACCCCGGACCCATTACTATCCATTCTGGGTTAGGATTAGGCTTGTCTATCAGGGGGTTAAAGTAGGCGTAGTCATGACTAGTAAAATCGGATCATGACAAGTTGATATCTTATACATGTATTTATTATTAGACGTCACTATAAAAGATTTTTACATTTATCTGTTGTAATAAATAATTTGATTTACTATCAACATTACACTTTTTATTTTAAGGAGGCTTACATGTAAATCATTTGTTTAACTTTATAATGTAGAATATTATTTACAAAAGGACCAAATATACATTGCCCGTGCGACTTCATGGGACAATGTATTGTCAAATTTTCTTATATAAAAATGTAAATGCAGATAAAAGACAAATTAGAAAAGTATTATGTAAATGAAATATGTCTATATTTATTGTAAACTAATTACTTTATTATATATATGAAACCATTCCTATTTAGTATAAACTAGGAACAGAAAATTTCATTAATAGCTAACTGAAACATAATAGAGCCTCCTTAGCTATAGTTGGCTAATTATGTTCTATAGCTATGGTTTGAGTTGCAATGCCAATTTATGTTTGTATATCTTGTTGTATCTTAATAATTTATATAAGTTGACTTTCAAAGAGTTTCTATCAATCTCGGATAGAGCCAAAGATTTACTATTTTTTGGCTTTGGTGTATGATAGAATAAAACAAAATGGCTCTTTAAACTATCTGCGCTTCTTTCAATTGTGAAGTAGCAGTTAGTTAATGCAACTTTCGACGCTCATCATGGGTCATCCGGAAACAGTCGCGCTATGTTTTTAAACATAGGGGTCAGGATGCCTACATCCGACCCTCCCTTACCCCGCAATGGGCGGGAGCCTTTGAGGCATTGGGGTAATGTTGTTGTCGTTGACTTTCAAAGAGATTGTATATACAAATGCACATTTGCTTTACAAATTTGTATATGCGCCCCTAAATTCACTTACATAAATTGGGCTTTCAAAGAGATTGTATGTACATTTACAAATTTTCTATAGATTGTATTTACCTATCTAATTTAAACCCAATTGCGAGTCATAACTATTTTAAACATTAGCTACGCCTTATAGTTAGAATTTGATATTTTCTACTCTACGTAATTTTTTCAAGTAGGAATAAGATAGGCCCACTTTGATTTGGACCAAATTTCAGGCCGGCCCACTCTAATATTTTTTTCTTTTGGGCCTTAGAGTAGTAATAGTTTGGGCCATTTTGTAGTTATTGTTCCAAAAAAGTAAAGCTAATCGTCATTTTGTAGGAATTATCTTTAATAAAGAGCGATTTTCCTTTTTAGTAGTAGAAATAATTTCATTTTAGAATATATATTGCAATCTAAAGATCTTTAGGCGGCTTTAGACTCTCATGAGCATATACAAAAAGTTTTGATTTGTGTCAGAAAGTTTCACTTTAAAGGATAAATCGCTTTTTATTAAAGATGATTTCATTTCAAGACGAAAATTCAAAGACTTATAATTAAGAATAGAAGAAACTTATTACTCCGCTTTAACTTTGGGTGATAGTTGTTTATATCTTTCGGTTTACTTTTTCATTTGTTAGTTGCTTGCAAGAATATTACCTACTAGCAAGCTTTTATTTGTTTCTCACTCCATCTTAGATATTTTTATTGAAATTTAACTAAATTCGAAATTCATAGAAAAATCCTCCATTGAGATATGATGCTTTCATAAATTTTGACTGAATATTTAAAATTTAAATTTAAAATTTCTGATTAAAGAAGATTAATGTATTGATTTTATACTAGAAGACAATCATCAAGACTTGACCCTTGACCCTATTGATAAAACTCAAAAGTAGGTGGAAATATTATACAAAAAAGTTGATTTTTTGGTATAGGACTTCCAACAAGTTGACCAAAGACTTATTCTTCATTCAATTTCATTTTCAACTACTTTATCTAATTTATTAATTTTTTTTTAAAAAAATATCAATATCTAGGTAAACCCTATTTTTCTATATCCACGCGCATTAGGTTTTGGATGTTGAAAGTTTTTTATTTTTTTAAAATGTTATATTTCTTTTTTATTATTCATCAAGAAAGAAGAAAAAAAATGATCACTTGGATAAATTTCATGGACTTGAGCATATTTTTCTATAGAGTTAACGGAAAATTTTAATTATCGAAGGCTCGTTGGATAGGAGGAATAAGGAATATTAATTTTGAAATAAAATATAGAATTATTTTGTATTGTACAAGGTTATAGATATTAGTTAGTTTGAAGATTATTTATCTCACTATTTGTATATATTATAATAATAGAATAAGTTATTTAATATCTATAGTGAAATAACTAATTTAATGAAATAATCAATATATGGGATAATTTTGCATATCAAATTTTCATTCTAACGTATCTCACTTTTAATGAAATAGAAATACTCACAACTAATTCCTCCTTCTAAAACTTGTAATTTAAAACCGAGTCATCAAAAATTAAATTAAAAAAATGAAATCAAATTATTTCTAAGAGAATTGTTTTTTTAAAAAATCACATTTAACAGGCCGGAGAATGTATTTGAGGAAAATAGAAATTGTCAAATTATTTTTAGAAGAAAATCGAAGTGCTAGAACTACTAATTATTATTATGATATAATAAAAATAAGAGTTAATAATAAAAAATATGCTTAAATTATTATTTTCTTTTCAAGTTTCATATAAATATTTATTATTCCCTTTGTATATTTACACTCTCACTCTTATATTATCGTACACGATAATTTCGAGCATCGTCGCTTTGCATACCGGCGTATAATTGAGAATATATTTGACTAACACAATATTACGTATACACACAAAATAATAAATAATTAAAATATAAAATTTACAAGAAAAATAATTATTTAAATTTTATTTTTTAATATTAAATTTAAAGAAATAATTTCTCTTATATTTTTATTTTCGCATTTCCCCATATACTGAAGACTGAAGCCGAGTCCAGTCTATTCATTTCACGCATTTTTCAAATTTCGATGCGTGTCCAATGGCATATAAATTCGAAAACTATATTTAAACCACCACACATCGCCGACGAGCCTCCGTCAAACGCCGCCAGAATCCGGCGACTTCCTCTACCGATTGCTTTGAACTACCAGTATTATCTACTTCGGCGCCGTTGTCATCATGGCTAATCAAACCGGCGGAGCTTCAAGCACCGGCAGTCGTGACATCAGAGGAGCTCTCATACACGGTGGTCAATACGTACGTTACAATGTTTACGGCAACTTATTTGAAGTCTCCAGCAAGTATATTCCTCCAATTCGTCCAATCGGCCGCGGAGCTTATGGCCTTGTATGGTAGGTTTCCGGTGAAAGTGTTTAAGTTGTTTGAGAAGAAATAATTTTATTTAGTTACTGTTGTTTTCGATATGTTGTTTATGTGATTCGTAGTATTAATATGTGATAAAAGAGCAAATCTCTTCGTAATGATTATTTTTGCTTATGGAGTAGTTGTTTGTTATCTTCTGCTATTTTTTAGTGCTGCTATAAATTCAGATACACGTGAGGAAGTTGCGATTAAGAAAATAGGAAATGCATTTGATAATAGGATTGATGCGAAGAGGACATTGAGAGAAATTAAGCTACTTCGGCACATGGATCATGAAAATGTAAGTGTATATTGTGCTCCTATCTGGGGATTAGTATGTGACTGAATTTGATTGATTGCTTCATTGCTGAATAATTTCAATGTTTTGTTAAATATTCAGGTTGTCGCAATCAAAGACCTCATAAGACCGCCAAAGAAAGAGGCCTTCAATGATGTGTACATAGTTTATGAATTAATGGATACCGATCTTCATCAGATTATTCGATCTGAACAGCCTTTGACAAATGATCACTGCCAGGTTCTTTTCTTCCTTGAGAATTCTGCTATAAGATATTTATGGTTTGTGTAAAAATGGTTGCTACTATGTTCTACTTTGATTCCACAAATGGTTGACATGAAGTTATAGTTGATTTGTCAGAAAGCGTGTTGTAGGATTTAGAAACAAACTCCCTCATATATTACTTCAGCTAGTCTATCTAGCTACAGTTGTAACACCATTTCCTAGTTAATCAACTTGGATGAGATCAAAAAATGACGGAGAGAAAATCTTATGTTATTATGTGTTTATTTTTCTGTTTAGGGAAATTTATCTAAGCTGAACAGCTACCTTAACTATTTGGTCAGTTAATGCAGAATTGTTGCCATTCTTTAATGTGGCCTGAATAAGTTAAAGAATTCATTTCTCTTCTTTCTTGTTTCTCTTATCTAGTATAAGCTACTATTTTATCCCTTCTGTTCTTATACTATGGCTACATCAGGTTGTCTGTGGCTCTATGCTGTAAAAACCAAATATGGATGGGATTATTAGTCATCAAATACTTGAAGATGTCAGCCACTAGCAATGATTTTTAGAAAGCATTTAAATGTACGTAAGTGCCTACAATAGAATCAAAAGACGTCAGTGACTTGGTTGGTCAGTCATAACAATCTCTTTTGTTCTTCTGACAATGGTATCTATCCGGTTGTTGGGATGCCAGCCTTATTCTGGCATGCCAAGCTGGACTATTATTCAGTATTTTCTTTTAGTAGCATGGAGGAAATCCTAGAGGTTGGTCCAGCTTTCGCTGGGAACATTCAAATATACTATATTCTTTCCTAAATTTACTCTTGCACACTGCTGTTACCTTATCTGAGTTCTAATGGTTGGATAACATTTGACTTAATTTTGCAGTACTTCATGTATCAGCTATTACGTGGATTGAAATATGTACACTCAGCAAATGTCTTACATCGTGATCTTAAGCCAAGCAATTTGTTCTTAAATGCAAATTGCGACCTCAAGATTGGCGACTTTGGATTGGCAAGGACAACTTCTGAGACAGATTTCATGACTGAGTACGTTGTTACTCGGTGGTATCGAGCACCTGAATTGCTCCTCAACTGTTCGGAATACACTGGAGCAATTGATGTTTGGTCCGTTGGTTGTATTCTTGCTGAAATAGTGACAAGAGAACCTTTGTTTCCTGGAAGAGATTATGTGCAGCAGCTGAGACTCATTACTGAGGTAAAAAGTGACCTCAAATTCTTTCTTTGGTTTGCAATATATTTCCAAGATTCTTTAGCAAGAACCTTACTAAAATGAATCATTTGGAAGCTTAAAGAAATTGATCCAGTGACATTCTACCTGCATATCTGGAAGTGTGAAAGTTATTAGAAGATTTAGACCTGAACGAACATCCTCTTTGCCCCTCCTAAATTAAAACTAAGTTGGGAGTTGAGAGTGATTTCCACTGCCATAGCCAGAGCCTATGCTGTAATTCCATGCAGACAATACTTTCAACTACTCATTGAATAAGTAAATCATTTTATATTTTCAGAACGGGTTCAATAAAAGGTCTGACTAAACCAGGCGTTTCAGTATAAATGGGACTTGTATTTTCTGCTTCTGAAGCAGTTTGATCAGCTTATCTTTCCCAGCTTCAACTGTGTTTCTTCTGTCTTGAAGCTACTAGGTTCTCCTGATGATGTGAGCCTTCAATTTCTGAGAAGTGATAATGCCCGAAGATATGTCCGACAGCTTCCTCAATATCCTAAGCAACAATTTTCTGCAAGATTTCCCAGCATGTCTCCTTTGGCTGTTGATTTGCTTGAAAAGATGCTTGTCTTTGACCCAACCCAACGGATTACTGGTAAAGCACCAAAAATTCTGACCTCAGCCTTTGCATGATATGTTTTCCTTTGTAGTTCTTCATTTCTACCTCATGTGTGTTCGACTTTCTTTCTCTATGTGCAGTTGATGAGGCTCTTTGTCACCCATTTTTGTCATCTCTTCATGACCTCAACGATGAGCCAGTTTGTCCCAGGCCTTTCAGTTTTGATTTTGAGGAGCCCTCAATCACTGAAGAAAAGATCAAGGAACTGATTTGGAGGGAGTCCGTGAAGTTTTATCCGGACTTTGTTGAACAAAATATATGATGAATTGTCCTGGATTCTGTATCATATGTGGGACATATTTTTCTTCCTTCAATATATTCTAAGTTATGTTGAGGAGAGAGCTGAATTAAACCGATATCTTGGTTGAGGAGATAAAAGCGTTCCTCATAGTGATATGAGATGTAAAACATGCTTATTTTCATTTATTAAATGTGTTAACGACTATTCAGTGTACCACTTTGTGGACTAGAATGCTAGTAAAACACTAAAAAGCAGCTTTGATACGCCAACAATCTTTTTGCTATACTTTATCTTGGAAATTTGGGCGCAATGATTCATTGGCATTCACTATATATGTAACAGTTACAGATATTAGCATGTCTCGTCCACACAAAGTGGAACGGGAATCACCAGTGTATATTCATGGACCGTTTCAGGGGTATGAAGCAACAGAACAATTTATCTGATTATGATATGGTCTTCCTTCTGAAGATATTCTTATTACATTGATGTATTAGTAATATATTTTCTTCCTGCAGGAACACGTCTGAATTTCCATATCATCAATTGGTAAGTTCTCTGTTGGAAAATTACAGGGTGAAGCGTACTCCGTCCCCTGATCTGGCAACAAATCACAAGGCTGAGGTACCACACCACTTGAAATCCCAGAAATATCTGTACAATTCCAAAAAAGTTTCTTTGCTTTTGGTGCCATCTCTATCGTGACATTTGATATGCAGATTCCCGTAAATGGATCACCAGAAATTCCTGCAAGCTTGGCAGCAATGGTCACATTCTCAGCAATCATATCGCGGTAATTGATGTTTTCAATCACAGGTAATGCATTGGGATCGTAGTTGTTATCCGGGTGAGAACCATAATCTCCCGTCATCCAGAATACATATTTCATTGTTTTCATGGTCACACCTTTAACGTATATATCCTTCACAAATCCGCCTCTTCCTACGGCTGTCTTGATTCGAACAGCTGATTCTGTATCAATTGCTACTATGTCCTCTGCTCTTACATCTTGAATTCCTCCTGACATCTCACTGCCTAATGCAATTGTTGCGCTGGTTGGAGAAATGCAGGTGATTCGCCTTATAGCGAGCTGCTTCGTTGGCATCCCAAAGGCTATTCCATACTCATCCCAGCCGCTCTTAACAGCAATACAATCATCTCCCGAGACAATGTAACAGTCTTCTATTCTAGTATTTATGCAAGAATCTGCAAGTAAGACTCCGTTTAATTTTAAAAGAACTTCATGCTAATAAAAAGACCAGAGTGGCAAAAGTAATAGAGTTTTAACCATTTATACACTGATGATATAAAAGAATTTTATACTATTATGTCAGCTAAAGGATACCTACATGTAACCCCGTACATAAAAAGTGAGATTTAGTAATCTGAAACAGCTTAGCCCAGGAATCTTAATATCACTCGACACAAATTAAAACATTAGCATATAAGTTGGAGTCGGCTATATGAATTTCGACTTCTTCATTTAAACTCATTTCATATCATCATCATACTTGAACACTAACGGAAGATTACCAGGGTTAATTCCATCAGTATTTGGAGATCTGACTGGTGCAAGGATGGTGATGCCTTGAATGATAATATTGCTGCATTTCACAAAGAAATTGAGTTTTTTGCCTCGGTTATATTTTTGAATTAGAAGTAAATAAACTGCATTATTGGAAATCGAGATTGATTTTACCTGCAATATACAGGATGGACATTCCATGAAGGAGAATTAACCAAAGTAAGACTGGAGATTTGAATATTATCAGAGTACATGATCTCTATCAGGTAAGGTCTTGTAAATTTGAGTTCTCCATTGTGGAACTTGTCCCACCATAGCTGCCCTTGGCCATCAATAGTTCCATTTTCACCTGAGTTAATTTAGAGTATGAGCAACAGGTATTCTAATTTTCGTTATGAATTCAGACATAAACTAAAAATGTTTTGAGTTATAGAAATGCTGACAGTGGCATAAAATGAGGCATCATAAGAGTACCTGTGATGACAACATCAGTGAGGTTGGTTCCAAAAATAAGACTAACGAATCTACCGCCGTCTGTATCCCTTCCTCGGCCGTAAGATGGCAACGGTGCAATCACCGGATAATCCTTTTCGTCCTAAAAAACTAGGAAATCAATCAGAGAGCAGAAAAGGAAATCACCAATATGGCAATGTGCCTTGCAGAAATAGCGTCCGTGGATCACCTATTCGATATTTCTTTAAAGTATAGTAACTATCTTGAAGTTTCAAATTTTATGAGTAAAATTTCAAGTCATTATCTTGGAGTTTTCCCTATGAATTTTGAATTCCAGGCAAACAAACGTGTAGCTTCACTTGTGTATTTTGATAAAATCAAAATAGTAAAGAAATAATCGAAATCTGTGCAGGAGTTTCATATTTTCACGTGGTTTTAGACCAATTTATGTATATCTCAATTCTTCTTTTCATGTATATTTATTATCTTATATTTAACCCTAGGTGTGACCGAGTTGGTTGAGGAAGGATCTTCCAAGAGAGGAGTTTTAGGTTCGAACCTTTGCATGCTTCTTTGGTCGAACTCGTCACACTATGCTTGCCTAATGCGGTTTATCTATTTTGTATGGTTTGTGGGCTATTATATTGGAGGGAGGTTTACTTTGTGTGCACTCTAAGGATAGTGATCACATGTTCCTTTACCATAAAAAAGATATCAAGTAAAATTTAAGGATTTTTTTTTAAAGAAAGGGACCAAGCATGTGGTACTTTTGCACCTTCCCTAGATGCTACCAACATTACTGTGAAAGACCTTATATGGTAGCTTGGAATGTGATCCTCAAGTTATAGAAAAAAGGACACATGATGAATAACTCTGATTATACAAAAGTATACTCAGCTTAGTTGATTCAACACTAACTTCTTCAAATTAGTGGTGATAAATTTTTTTACGCCCTAGTATGGATTCGGGTTATAATTTGTGTGTATCTCAACTAATATAAATATGTTCTATCAGTATAGGTATCAAGTAATTCAATGTATCAAGACTTGGATAAAATAAGAAGAAATGATCTAGTAATTTTGTTTCCTTCTGAACTAACTTCACTAGGGTGACAATTTAAATATTAATCTCATATTGTACCATATAATTACAATAATGCCCTCATCGTTAGCTAGCTAAGGCGACTAGCTGAAATTTTATTAACTATGCCCCTCCATATTTTTCTAAAATAATTGCAAAGAAGAAAAAAAAATAAACTAATTAAATACTAAGGTTTTTTCTTTTATTTTACTCTTTGTATACCTTATTCTAATGGGAAACCCTTAATTTTATACCTAAGTATGAAGATCCACCGCTTGATTCTTTTTTATTTTGGGGAATAATTATTGAGTTGGTGGTTATCATGTATTTGGACTTTATTTAATTGAGAGAGATTCTCACCGCAAAAGTAATGAAACTTTTATACTATTCTCAGTGGGTTGCATTCATTCAAGGGCAGGAAAATAAGTCAGAACATTAAATTCATATGAGACTTATTTTGTTAACACCTAGCTATATTTAATAATGAACTATATATCTCAAAAAGAATAACATCAAATATATTACTATATTTATCTTACAAAATTGGGCAAGTATTCTTCCTTCAATCAATCATAATTAGGGGGTGATAAATGCTCGATTTAAGCTAAATTTTTGTTTGGTTTAAAAGGAATGAAGCAATAAATAAATAAATTTTTGTAAATAAGTATTATTAAAATATTTAAAATAATGCAATGAACAAATAAAGATTGAACAAATGAATTATTATTTCATACCTACCTAAAGTTTACTTGTACTAAAATAAGTTGGGTGACTTGGGTCAAATAAGCTAAACAATGGGTCACTCAACTTTTGTTAAGTTTTAATTTATTTATTTCTTATAATTTCTTTAATTATCAAATAAAATTAATAAGTTTTTTTCCTTTTTGTATAGCTCTACGTAGCATATTAAATTTTTTTAAAAAAATTAAAATTCAAACACTTTTACAATGCGTTTCGTGGGTCAATTTAGACTATATACTTGGTCCAAATTACAGTTCAACAGTTAGACGAGCCGGGTCAAAATAATTTAGTTGCTAATTAGGTGAATAATTAAGCCGTTTATATTTTAATACATTGGACGGATCATACTTTTATTAATTCGTTCTTTTTACGATTAATGTAATTACAATAATAATATACTTAGTGAAATTTTATAAGTGAGGTCTGAGGCAATTGATGCAATTGAAGAGAAAAAAACTAGAAATGCATTTAGAGTTATATGTAAAGGTGAAAGGAAAATCCATGCATTTCGAAGGTTGATAACAAACTCAAAATGTATAATTCATAAATATGTCATTTAACTTATTTAAAATGTATAATTCATAAATATGCTATTTAATTTGATTTAATTTGATATTAATTTATGTCTTTTAACTTTAAGGGCAAATAATTAGACATTTGAATTTGTACCTCGAACTTGAATTATTAATTGAGACCAAATTAAATGACATATTTAGGTATAATGTGAATTTAAAAATAAGGAATCGGCAAATGAACAAAACATACCTGAGAGGCGAGAAGGACGGCGTCTTTGTCGAGAAACAGAGTAAAATGGCTCGTCAAATTAAAACTCCCCGTCAGCCATTTTCCGGCGGGTACATACAGCATCGAACCGCCGTCCGATTGAAACTGACTCAGATGCTCAACCGCCTTCCGAAAAGCGTCAGTATTCAACGTCGTTCCGTCGCCGATTCCGCCGAAATCCGTCAACGAAGCAGTGTGTGCTCTGCAACTTATGGCAGAGTACTCAACGGTTTCCCATTTGTGCACTTTATGACGGCCGTGAACGTTACCGAACGCTGTTAGAATCACCACCGCGAGGAGGAAAACTCGGCAAAATGCCTATCAGAAGAAATTAATTCGGTTAAAATGAGAAAAAAATAGAAAAAAATGAGAAATGGAGGAAAGAGAGAGAGGAATTTACAGGAATGTGTGTGAGAGTGCTAATTGGAAACTCCATTGTTATGTAAGTTGCGCTTCACAGGTTTGTCAGGCATATATACAAATAAATAAATAAATAAATAAATAAATAAATAATAGTAAAATAATAAAAAATTATCTAAATGATTCTAAGATAAATTATTCTCTCTTAATCAGAGATCTCGAACTCAAGTCTGAATATAAATAAATTCTTAATAGGGAGCACTTTCTCGATAAATTCTAACGTTGCAAATTTAGAGTAGCCAATCTCCAAATACCACATGGATAACAAAAAGGGAATAAATTACTCTCTTTATGCCAATTTTGTGCTTGGTAATTTTCCATCATAGTTTAAGTAATATTATTTTATTTTTAATCAATTTTTTTTAAAAATAATATTTTGTTTTATTTTCTGTCTTAGTTATGTGACACTTTTTTTCCATAGTTTATTCTTTTAAGAATGACGCTTAACTTGAAATTTTTTCTTTGTTCTTCGTAAAATAATTATTTGTGTTTGATCACAACTTTAAAAGTCTTATTTTTTAAAAAATATTGTATCAATTCAAATGACGCCAGATAAATTATAATTAGGACAGGAAAAAATATATTTATAAGAATTTAACTTTAACCTTATACTTCTATTCTCAATAATCAAACAAATTTCTAAAACATAATTTATACTAAAATTTTAATAGTCTTTCTTTTTATTATGAAATTTTATGCACAATCAAATATCTTAATATAAATTTAGAAAGGGGGAGTATAATTTGAATAGACATCAAATTTACAAAAGTAAATGAAAACTTTTGACATGTCATTTTAAACATAATATAACATTTGTACAACAACAAAAAGAATTTTATAAAAAAATGAAAAAATTGTAATCTAGTTGTCAACAAACAAAAAATATGTCATTTTTTAAAATAAATATTTAATAAAATTACTTCGACCGAAATTTAGATGAAGACATTAATCTAATATACTAACAAATTAAAAGACAAAAATTTATCCGCACTCTATATTTATACCAAATTAATGTACTTCAATATATAGTCAAGTAATAGTTGAAATAAATATGTTCATTAATTAATAATCGCCAGGAAATAGAAGAGTATAATTGGACACGTCATTTTATTATTTATTTAATGTAAATATCAAATATAAATTATAAGTATTTATCAAACTAATTAACATATATAATTTTGTGTAGAATATAATTTTACATCATACAAATAGGGTTGTATTCAAGCGAAATCAAAGTAAATTCTACATAAATTTACTTTTTTTTTATATTTATTTCGATATATATATGTTAAATTTTATTAGGAAAAATTCTGACTCTGATATTATCGACGATGCATCGAGGGTTGGTGAGATGTTAGAACTAATGTTTTGATGATTTTTTTTTTCAATTCTCCATTACTGTTCTTTTACTTGCCTTATACATTTGACTTGATTTGCATTACTTTTAAGTTTTAAAATAATAGAGTATGATGCCCAATTGGAATATTTTGTACTTTTGGTTGTTAAATTTTGGCAAAAGTTAGTTAAATTTGGTTAGAGTTCAAGAAACAAAGAAAAGAATAATATAATATAACATAGGCACTAGCATGTGTTTAATTAGATCTTTATGTTAGTATCAAAAATATAATTAAGACTTGAGTAGATGATTCATGATATTTGGAGCATACGTATAATGATGTTTAATTCAAGTTTTATCATCACCTGTTATTAAAATTAATTTTGAATTTTTACGCAAAAAGAAAAAGTTAGCGCATAATGATTACATGTTGCAGATATGAATGCATAAATAATACAATCATCGAGTGATTGGCCTAACTAAACATTTATCGATTTAATATTCGATACATGCAATTACGTCCGTGTAAGTTGAAGCTGGGGCGAATCTAAGAAGAGTCAAGGGGTGTCATATGACACTGCTTCGTCCAAAAAATTCATTATATATATAAATTAAAGACAAAATAATATACAAAGGACATATTTAATAAAGTGACAATTACTTTCAACTTAGTTTTGTCCTTGTTTCATGATCACGATTGTATGTTCAAATCTAGAAGTTATCTTTTTTTTTTTTTTATACATTTGAAGTTCTTCATTCATTATCTCATAGGTTTACAAATATTTAGTAATATTATTATTTTAAAGAGGATATTTTGAATACATTTTTTTATATAGAAAATACCACTTGAATTTGTTTTTTTTTAACTATTTTTTTTTTAACAATATAGTAATGAATGTAAATTTATTTTATTTATATTTAATTTTTGTTTTTAAAAAAATATATTTTCATATATTTTTTTTTATTATTTTTCATTTTAAATGGTGAGACTCAAAAAGTATTCTGCTTGTGCCGTTGAGTTGAAGGCTGTAACCATGTTACCAATAATCAAATACATTATACAATTGACTTCATGAATAACCTATATCAAACCTTTATTATTTATTTATTTATATAACAATGTCAAATATAGTCGGCGTTACGAAAATTCCTATAGAATCAATTAAAATTTTAAAAATTCACAACTTATTTTACTTGAAGCAACCAATTAAGCCTTAAATAAAATAGTGAGTAATGTTACCTTTAAGTTGTAGGTGATGAATGAATATGTCCAAAAACAAATCGAAATACGATAGTTGAGATTCTTCTTATTTTTAATCGGAGCTCTTAGAATCGAGCCTCTAAGAATAGCAAAAACATGTTGAGAGCACCATCTTTAAAAATATTTTTTTATAATATGTAATTTTAAATTTAATCAGATTCTAATATCGAACATAGTAAGACCAAAAACAACACGTTATTACCTGCCCATTTTGTTTGTTAAAGTTGACGTCTGCCTCTAGTTTCACAATTACACAATAGAGTTCCAAATTCAAAGAAATATTAATTATATTCCAACAAGCCATATGAGTAATTTTTCTTTTACTTCTTTTGGCATGTAGATAGCTAGTAGTTATTTAATACTATTTGGAGATCAATAGTGGTATGCCTCAAGAAGCTTAGCTTTAAGAATTAAACTAGCTTATTCTCTCCAAAAAAAAAAATGACAAACATTAAAAAGATTGCCAAATTAAGTTTTAGTAATTTTAAAAAGATTAATTCTTTAAACTTAATTAGATATCCACATGTCTTATTTAATTTTATATGGGAATAGCCCATGCTAGGAAGAAATTTACTAACGCCGCTAAAAGATGGTGCCACGTGAACTCAACTAAGAGTACTGATCAGGAAAGATTGTGATGAGATGAATAAGATTCATCTGCTCTTAATGTATTAAAGGAGTGTCAATTGATATCATTTTGTTGAAAAATTATATATATTGTATAGATAGATACATTTTTTTTCTTTTTATGTATATATACTATTGTTGAACTGATTCTATTGGCTTGATTTTTGCGACAAGGGTTTTTTGGAAATAGTCTCTCTATCTCTATGCGGTAGTGATAAGGTCTGTCGTACATTTTACCCTCCTCAGACCTCACTTGTGGGATTCTACTGGCTATGTTATTGTTGATGATGATGTTGAATCGATCCTATTGATTTCCTCTTGTACTTATCTATTCATATTATTATGACTCCCCCCGCCTTAACAAAGACTCTTATTCCAATCTGCTAATTCCAATCCACTATTAAATTAGAGATTTCGAATTCAAGCATCAAAAAGAAAAATGATTCTAGTTAAGAGGCTCCTCTTTAGTTGATCAATATGTATCCTGAGAATTTGAATTAATCGAAATAGAAAATTTTAAATAACGACTCAATATAGAAAAAAAAAAAAATCTTTGTAGTTGAACAACGGTTAGTGGTATTTGTGGTCTACATATGCATGATGAATTGAGGATTCCTTTTGTCGGATTTTGCTTGCCATTCTTCTTCCCGTGACTCATTTTCTCCACCACAAAATTAGGTATCATGAAATAATTTATTTCAAAATAAATTCAAAATTTTAAAATTCACGCATTCTTATAGCATTAAGCCATTAGGAAGTTAATATATTATTACAAAATAATTTCTGAGGCATTTAAAATTTAAAATTAGGTCATTAGTGTTTTGATTGGTGCGAGAGGATAGAATTAGGGGTTACGCGGTGGGGAAGGGGTAGACTGAAAAAGTATTGGGAGGAGGTGATTAGACAGAATATGGCGTAATTTCGTATTACCGAGGATATGACCTTAGATAGAAATAAGTGGAAGTCGCGTATTGGGGTAGAAGGTTAGAAGCCTTGAGTTATAGTAGGTTAGTAGTCGTGTCGTTATATATTATGTTGTTATTGTCCATCATTTATTTTGTTACTTTTATTGTCGCTATATATTTTCATTTTGTTGTCCATTCTAGTCGTTTCATATCTAGTATTTTCTGCTATCGGGAATGATTTTTGAGATGATGGTCTTTCGGAAACAGACACTCTATCTCTATAAGGTAGTAGTAAGGTTTGCATATATTTTTTCCTCTCCAGACCTTACTTGTGGGATCTTCACTGGATATGTTGTTGTGGTGTTTTGATTGCATCTTCTGTATCTGTCACGATAAGTGCATATATATGTATATAGTAAGTATATACTAATTTAAATGTGGGATTATTGTAATATTTATAAATATTTATTAATTAAATTCATAATACATAAATTTTTTTAAGTGAATTTCCATAAATTCATAGCTTTTGCCCTTGACCCACCACTAATCCTCACCTAATATAATATAATACAATGCATAAATATAAATATGTACATTTTTTTCGCGTTTGCCCACCAATAATAATATATATTGGATAATGTGATTTCGATATATATGATATCTGATATATATTTGTTGACACCCAATTTTTACCCTTCAC
>JAABOM020000103.1:25331414-25342038 GCA_011800125.2 Solanum clarkiae | reverse complement strand
GGGGGTGGGGTGGGGGGAGTGCATCCATGTGGTTACGTAGGTTTCTGATATCTCATCCGTACAATTGATTTGTGAACCACAAGGTTTCAGTTTTGAATTCCATCAGAGGCTAAATGATTTTCTTTTTCATATGGTCAATCTTTCGTGGAAAGCGTTGCCCGATAAGTATGTTGGTGGGAGGCAGTACATACTGGTGGAATTAGTTGAGGTGTGTGCAGGCTGGCCCGATAAGTATGTTGGGATAGTATGAATTATGCACCTCTAGTGGTGGCCATAGTCATAACCACTGTTAACTCCTCAAGCCTTGGATTTGGGGGAGGAATTTGAACGTCAAGTGGTGGCCATAGTGATCATGACTGCCAACAATTGCAATGCTAGGGCAGATAACCTTGTCATAAATTTTCCCCTCTTAGGAAGCAGCCAATGCCCTTTTATCTTTTTGTCAAGTAACATAGGAATGGCTGCTGCATCCTAAGTTGCGCAGACTGTTCACTTTCAATGCCGCAGCCGTGTTGGATTGATTATTAGTGTTTTGACAATGCAATTGCATGAATTATGACTCTCCCTCTCTTTATATATATATATATGTATGAATTATGATAGCTAATATTTTCTTGACCAGGAATATTCCCTATATTCATTTTAATGTTTGTTTTCAAATCATTAGTTGACTATGAAGTAAAATAAATCCGTGCAATTCCTTTTTCAGTCAATGACCAATTAGTTTAGCATATAAAATTTGGCAACTATACATTTACCATATATGCATGTTAGGCTTATGTGTTTTCTTTCTCTACGACCTACGTAGGCGTGATGATTCTATCCTATAAAGGAAACAATACAAAAATTGTAATTATACCCTTTATCTGGTTTTCCATTAAATAAACTTTTTCCAAGTTGTCTTTTGGCGTGCTACTTGTGCCCTGAGAAAGAACTGCCGCTTGGATTCATTTTAAGTCTTGAATTCTTGTATATGGTTTGAGTATTTTATTTTTAATATACTGTAATCCTCCTATTCATGCTTATTTCGACAGACCATGTTCTACAAAGCTCACATCGGCGGGAGTTTTTGCGAACAGTTCTTTTAAACTTGTAGGTTTGGACATGTCCTGCATCGATCTACAGATGCACCAATGTTCCGTTTGGTACTGAGAATCACTAACAGAGAGACTCCCAACCATAAAGAATTGGTAGAGTCTTTCCATAAAGAATTGCTTACCATTTGATTTGTTAGATTGAAATTCAACACAGCTTATTCATCTGTCAACAATAGAAGTATCAGTAGTGGTTCCAATTTTTCTCAAACCCAATACTCAATCATACAGCCATTTTCGAACAGATTTCAACAGATATCTCCAAGTGTTACTATTTTAGTAGCGCTAGTCTAATTACATAAATGGCCAATTGGGCCTTGGGACTTAATTACAAAGCTAGTCATTCTTTGGAGTTTGATCCTGATCTTTTGAATCACTCCAAGGACTTAAGGTTGACATGTAATTGAGCCATGATGTGTAGCGGGAATAGGAAGTTATCAGTTGAGGACTCATCAGGAAAAACCCTGCATAGGAATTTTTTTTTCCTTGTTGAGAACATTTCTGTCCTCTTGTTGGCGAAAATATGAAGAAAATATATAAATCAACATACATTCAGCAGTCTGAGGAAAAGCATCACATACGGAAATGACCTTCTGGAATGCTTCCTGCATTTTGTGAAGACAGGAACACCGCGTGCATTAGTGAAATAGATACTGAACAAGAATCAAGAATTGCAATAGCTAATTGCCAATACGAGGAAAAAATATTGAACATCGTGTTGATGAATTAGCTTGTCTAGTTTGCACTTTTCTGAGATAGAAATTTGGTGATATTCAAACCAAAGCTAGATAACATATTGCTGATAAATTAGCTTGTATAGTTGCGTTTTTCTGAGATAGAAGCTTGGTGGTATTTATACCAAAGCTACATAACTTATTGTTTTGATGAATTTGTTTGTATAGTTTGTGCTTTTCGGAAATAGAAGATTGATGGTATTCATACCAAAGCTAAGCTTCCTGGTTTGATTGGTGATTCAGCAATTACTTGCGCTTTCCTGCATAAATTTCCATTCCCAGAGCACTTATTGTTTGTGCTGACAAAGTAATAGGCTTAAAAGTAACATACATGGCCTTAGAAAACTTTGAAATTTACCGTATGACTAGTTCTTCTCTGTCTCTTGATAACTCGTAGCAGCTGCAGCCTCTAGAGAAAGGAACCTGTTTCTCATTCCACTCTGCAAATATACTTTTTTCATGTTCCAATAATTTACATTTTCATTAGATGTATCAATAAGTTATTCGCTCGTTACCTAAATGCCAGTTTACCACAGTTGTGAGATCAACTCCCTCATAAATGTGTTCAATGCAGAACTCTGTGTTCTTCCCCATGCATGTGGTTAGTTGCCCCAGAAATTTCAGGGCCTCCTGCATCAATTTTGTGTTAGATTATCCTTAAGTTGACCTCAACCAGCATGGGACGATTGAGGTATAATAGTTGTTATTGAGCTCAAAACGTTGGAGAAAACAGAAGCACAATTCATGTTTCCGAGAGAAAAAGTGAGGTACCTTTCTCCCTTGAAATGGTTGAGTGTAGGAGAAATCATCATAGAAACAATCTTCAGCTATGAGCAGTGCTAGTTGGTTCATGTCTTTCTTGTTGATACATGAGTAGAACTTCCTGATTGTGTCGGATGGAGAGAATGTACTCATATTTGTACCATTCTCAGGATTCAACATCGAAAATGTAACCAAACAGTTGGATTTGTTCTTGATGCCTCGTATTTTAAGTTTTCGTTGCCATAGCTTCTTAACTTGTTCATGGTTTGCTTTCAATAACTGAGGAATGCTTAGGGTACGTGTAAAGTCCGAGTTGGACCATAGACTATGCTGCACAAAATGGCCTGATAATGCCATTTTAATTGATAATAGCAACACTATTGAAACTATATATTATCTATTTATATTTATCAACCCATAGTTGAAAAAAAACATAAGAAGTACTTTAGTTTAAAGCCTTGACATTGAGGAAAGGACCTGTTCCTTGCCTATTTTATTTGCTTTGATGTTCTTGCCTTGCATTACACTTGAGGTATCCACTTGGTTTAGAGCTAAATTTAGCAATCTTCAAGATTTTTTTATGACAATGTGTAGCATAAGATATTCTATTTTCTTGGTTTATGTTTCTGTTTTTTTCTTTTTCAGACTCTGGAAATTTGCTACAAGACACTACACAAAACTCTCTGGAACCTCATGGGCGGAGCTACATTCACCCAAGGGTGGTCTGGTGAACACCCTTCGTCGGAAAACTTTTTCAAATATATAGGTTAAATATAAATATTTTGATATATATCAATTGTTGAGCACTCTTGATATAGAAACCACCCATCCATGTTCTAAAAGTATGAACACCCTTAACGAAAATGTTGGCTCCGCCACTGTGGAACCTTTGAGGTCACTCGACTCGACTCTGACTGGTCAATCTTCTGTCATTGCTATCTCGTGCATCAACGTATTTCTTAGGATTTGGGGGTGGAATTTGAACGTCGAGTGGCAGCCATGGTGATGATGGCCGCCAACGACTGTAACACCATGGAAGCTATCCTCGTCTTAACTTGCCCTCTCTTAGGAAGTGGTCTATGCCCTTTTATCTTCTTCTTAAATAACATAGAAGAGGCTGCTGCATCATCATTTATTCTAACAGACATCTTTGGCTATTGAATCTTTGTTTAACAACAAAACTATATGATTATTAGTGTTTTGACAATCCAGTTGCATGAATTATGGCTATATATAAAGTATAAATTTTGGTTGCTGATTCAAGAAACAGCGCCCCTTTCTTTGTAGGTACGATAATAAGGTGGTTTTGATGACAAAAAGGACAAGTTATTAGCAGCCTCTTGTAGTAGGTTCATCACTAGGTAAGGCAGTAGGGAGGCAATGACAGCTAATATTTTTCTTGAACAAAAATATTCCCTGTGGATTTTAGTGTTTATATATTCAAATTATAGTTGACTATATATACAACAATATATTCAGTATAATTTTATAAGTGGAGTCTGGGGAGAATATTTTTGAGACGAGGGTCTTTCAGAAATTTTTCCATCAATCTCGGATAGAGTCAAAGATTCACTATTTTTTGGCTTTGGGGTATGATGGAATAAAGCAAAATGGTTCTTTAAACTATCTGCGCTTCTTTCAATTGTGAAGTAGCAGTTAGTCAGTGCAATTTTCGACGTTCATCATGGGTCATCCGGAAATAGTCGCGCTATGTTTTTAAACATAGGGGTCAGGCTGCGTACATCCGACCCCCCTTACCCCGCAATGGGCGGGAGCCTTTGAGGCATTGGGGTAATGTTGTTGTTGTTGGTTTTTCAGAAATAGACTTTCTATCTCTGTGAGGTAGTAGTAAAGTATGTGTATATTTTACTCTCTCCACACTCCACTTGTGAGATTTCACTGAATATGTTGTTGTTGTTTGGAGTCTGGGGAGGATGATTATGTGTACGCAAATTTAATCTCTATCATGTGAAGGTGTAGATTCTCGGATCGAGTAAAGTGCATTTCCAAGCATGTGTGAAAAGGTATATAGTTAAAAAAAAGCGACAATAAATACTACGATAATTGATGCAAAGAAAACAATAAGTGAGTTGACTAAATATGATGTTGAATAAATCCGTGCAATTAACCCTAGTCAACCAATTAGTTAATTAAAGTATAGATAATTTGTCAACTAATCATTTTTTAAATACACAATAGAGTAGAATTATTAGCTAATGGAGGTCAAGATTAGGATGAATACATCATGCCTTGCTTGTTAGGCTTTTATATCATATAATAATAAAGAAAACAATACAAAAGTTGTAATTACACTCTGCGTCTAGTTTTATGTCCTTAACAATGAACTTTTTCCACGTGTGCAACGAATTATTGGACCGAGCTGGATTTGAATCAGTTTAGATATATTGTCGAAGAATTCATAGTCCGTCTCAATTAACCGCTTGGGCATTTTTATTCTGAGAAAGAATCGTTTAACAAGTATCAAGTAACTTTGTTGATCAAAGTTTTTAAATACGTCGATTTGTGTGAACAGTTAAACAATTTAACAATTTAAATATTTATGTCCCTTGGTAAGTAGCAAGAAAGTTAGTGAGAAACTGTAAAACATGAGGCTGGTTTTTGGTTTTAGCCTTCCAGGGTTGGTAAAAGTGGATAAGGATACTTCAATCACAAAATCTTCATAAAAGATAAAGTTTTATAAAGAATTAAATAATTGGTAAGTGCATGGGGAGAGTGTTCCTTCCACTAATATAATCTAAAGAATTACTACAACTTGTTATATCATTTGGAATTTTGATGAGATAAAATTGAATATATGTCCAGTGCGAGCGACGCTCCGATCGAAAATAAATTAGTGGGATCATGTCAGTATGACTAAATATGCATTAGAAAGGTCATTTCTTTCTATCGTTGTGTTCTTTTTCAAGAAATCAAGTCTGCGAACCCGCTTAGCTCAGAGATTAGAGCATTGCATTTAATAACAGAGGTCGTTAAAATAATATCCATACACATAATTATCGATGCAATGATGATTTTGCTACCTTAGCATAGTATTATTATCACAATTTACCAAAACTTTCAACCAAAGTTTATAGCACTTTCTCCTTTTATGTTACACATATGTTATACTTTCTCTACGAGTCAGCTTCCTCTTAAATATTTAAATAAATAAGTTGCCATGGGCATGGAAAATTGTTTTTTTTTAATGAATGAATATTTTATTTTATCATTTTTTGTTGGTAATAGCCTAATAGGCGACAACCTTACGTATGAATATGTTGTTTCAATTTCAATTCTTACGCTATCTAATATTACCTCCGTCTCATTTTAATTATCGTTCTAACTCTTTTTATATTCATTAAAAAATAAACAAATTCCATAAATGACAAATATATAAAGTTTAATTGTGTTTCATAACTATAGTTTCTATAGTTATAGCAGCGTTTGTATATATTTATATAGTTCGCTATACAATTCACAGTATTTGTACATTTCGGCATACAATTTGATTCACACATAGTTTTTGTATAATCACGCACAATGTTTGTATAAATCACCCGAGTTACACAAAACTCAAATCGTAATTTATAGCTAGATATTTGTCTCAAGCCGTAATTAATTCAAACTATAGCTATATTAACTAATTAACTAATATATTTTTACTTATCTACATAATTTTTCCTATAAAACATGCTTTATTAATTTGTTTCTATATATTTCTATATATCATATGTTTTTTTTAAAACAATAATCAACTTTAATCTTAAATCTTTAAAGTAATAATTATTTCAAAACGACAGTTAAAATAGACCAAAAGAAATATAAAGAAACACTCTTTAAGGTACCAAATTTTTTCATTATATTGAATAAGATAGCTGTCAAAAATTCAAAAGAATATCATAAAAAAAAAACCCAGCAAAATCTTACCTATAGATTTGTATTTCAATTTGTCTGCCGTATACTTTATATTAAAAACGTAGTAAAATGGAAACCAGACAGCTCAGAATTTATAGTATATACAGCCTCTGTATACAAAAGTTTGTTTTCGATCAGACAGGTTTATACGATTATACGTTATTAAAATAGAGTACGTTCTTACGTCAAAATGAATAAATAAATAAATAAATAAATAAATAAATAAATAAATAAATAAATAAATAAACTGAGTAGATATCTAAATGCCCACAAGTTGGGGAAAAAAGAATCTTGTATAGACAGACAATCCTGCTGGAATGCCACCCAACCCCCTACCCTATACAGAGGTAGAGTCGGAAGGTATAGGTTTAACAGAATTCAGTAATTTTATTAAATTTATATTTTTTTATTAAAATTTATTTGATATTATAGGATATTAAGAATGTTGAAATTCAAAAGGATTATTAAAATTTATAATATTAAAGTTTGAATCCAGTTTGAAGTTTAATTTCATTCAATGGATTCAGTTGAATTTAGTATTTTCCAATTTGATGTGTTAAGATAGTATTTTCAAAAACTATCAAAACTTTAATTAATATTTTATTTAAAACTATAATTTCAAAAAAGCATAATATATAAATAGACATTTAATTTTAGCTTCAACCGACAAATGAACATTTTAACTTAGGGAGCACTTCCAATTGAATGTATATTTATTTGTTACTCCTTTGCTCCCAATTTATTTGATACTTTTCATTTTTTAAGGGTTAAATAGTATAAATTTGACTAAGAATTTGCTTATAGGATCTTCAAATTTTTTGAGATGAATTGATATATTTCTAAACTACATAAAAAGTATTATAAGTCACTGATAAATTAAAATATTTAAAAAATATATGAAAATTTTACGATCAAAGATACATTGATTTGCATCTCGAAATTCGAAGGTATACTCCCTCCGTCCCATTTTATGTGACACCCTTTGACTTGACACGGTATTTAAGAACAAAAGGAAAACTTTTAAAACTTGTGATCTAAAATCATTCTTAGATATTTGTGTAGTTGAGAATCATTTTATTAAGGGTAAAAAAGAAATTTTAAAGATAAATTGTTTCCTATTAAAGTAAAGTGATATTCTTTTTAGGACGGACCAAAAAGGAAAGGGTGTCGAAGGTGAAAATATTAAATACTGTAACCAATCAAGTTTAACTTGTAAATCCAAAACCATTCGACAAATAAACCTCTCCCAGACAAGACTGTCTCTTTCCTCTATATAAAGAACCCAACTCATTCAATCAAAAGCAAGACCAATCTTTCATAGCAAACTTCACCACTAAACCAATATGAATCACAACATTGCTGGAGTTTACGCAAGGCCTATACCAAGGAGGGGTCAGATAAAATCAAGAATTGCAGCAAATGCTTTCCATTCCATCATTTCAGTGCTAGCAAAAGCTTCTTCACATCACCATTCTACTATTAGGAAAAGCTAACAATTTGTGATCGGAACGAATAACAACGAATTCCACAGGTGGGGTTTAGGGAGGCTGAAATGTTTACCTCTAAACTCACAGAGGTAGAGAGGTTGTTCCCTGAAACCCTCCTCTCCAATTTGTGATTGGAGAAGTAGAATAATCTTGAAAATGACTAATTATTGTATTTGTTTAATTTGTTAGTTTTCTCTTTTCTTTTATATGACTTGTAATTCATCAGAGAAATTAAATGAATTTTTTATTAGAATTGTTAACAGTAGTACAACTTGGAAATATCTCAGTGATAGCAACAATTAGAGCTGCAGTCACTTCATTCTTCTTTCATGTTTCTTCTTTCATGTCCTTTTTCCCTATTTTCCATCTGGTCTCCGGTCTCTAGTCCCCTGAAGTCTGACTAAATTCAAATTCATGTCGAGAAGTCTTACATGCTGAATAAAACACTCCCTGACAAAAATAACTCTAGTTAAGAACGAACGAATACTTCTCACTCAACCACAATTCTTGTCAGTTCATGTTATTCATTGAAACATAATTGAATAAGAAAAAGTTTTAACAACTTTGATTCTTCCCTCTGAAAGAATTTAACATCTCAGTGATAGCAACAACTAGAGCTGCAGTTACTTCATTCTTCTTTCATGTTTTTTTTTTCTTTTTTCTATTTTACATCTGGTCTCCGGTCCTCACATTTGAAGCCTGGCTAAATCCGAATTCATATCGAGAAGTTTTAGATAAAACATCCCCTAACAAAGACAACTCTAGTTAAGGACGAAAGAGTACTTATCATTCCACCTCAATCCTTGTCGATTCATGTTATTCATTGAAACATAATTGAATAAAAACAAAAGTTTTAACAACTTTGGTTCTTCCCTTTGAAAGAATTTTTAACAGCTTTTCTTGCAACTATTTTTATGACCCACAAAAAGTACACTTTCTTATACTATCTCAGCAATGCTAACTGCCATCAGAGTCGATGACTCGACCAAAAGAACTTCAAATCATCAGAACTGTTGTCTGGAGAGCTATCAAGGGAGTTGAGAAACAGTTTAGAGCATATCGACTGCATCCGCAAGATTATACCAGCAGGACAGAACACAATTTGCTTATGTTGATATTCATGCAGGTACATACGACTCGAGCATCAGTTGAGCTGGGGAAGGTGATCTGATCTCAACGATCAAATATGTGAACTTCCACTGCTTATCCACCTTGTCTTGAAACATCTCTGCATAAACCTTGCCAGCTCCATGTGGTCCACGAATATAAAAATTGACCTACATTCAGTTTTTAATCATATATCATTTGCAACCTCAATATATATTGGTGAAATTACAACATCTGTCAAAGAGTATCAACAGATAGAGATCACAAGAAAATAGTCACCTCAACATGCTCAACTCCGTCCTCGTCAGTCCATATCTTATTAGGGATGCGTTGGCGTGCAGCACGATTTCTACTTTCTGATCCATAGCCTGTTACAGGGGAACCAATTCTTGCCTTAACCTGGAGTAAAGAATAGCAAAAGGATGCAACTGATTAGTTCAAAGTACAACCAGAATCGAAATACATAAGAATCTGCTTGGTCACACTTAGTGCTATGACGTATGAACACTAATCTACTCATATGATTCAACAAGCCAGAAAAAAACCGCCCTAGATAGTATACTAAAGAAATTAGATCTTTAAGTGCAGCCTCACATATTCAGTCTACAACTCAATCTCAAAACTATAGGCAGTTAATTCACAGTAAGGACAATAGGGGCAATGAACATACTTGACCATCATTTTGAACCCTCTCGAGACCTTTGTTGAAAATTTTGTACCTAGAACACAAAATTGCTTTAGACTAGATTGAAAAAAGAAAAAGACAAGTACTCTGGCAACCTATTTGGAGCACAAATGCGACCCTTACTCTTTTGGCTGAAAAATGAGTTCCTTAAACACTCCATATGCAGCAGCAGCAGCAACTGCAAGTCCCGCAAGAATGACAAGACTATAGGAAGCTCCCTCAGTGAACGTCACAGGCTTCTCTGGAATATTGTAGGTAGGAGCATCAAAAGGATCTTCAATAGTAGATACATCCTTTCGAGACTGCACAAGTAGGACAAGAAACAAACATTTTCATTGTCATTGATTTGAAAAGTGCATTCATTGTTAGATTGAGAGGTATACATTTCAGTGAGACTCTGCAAGAATGATAATCTCCCAGTTTTACACAATTTCTGGATAATTTCCTCAATAATATACCAAAATGATGTAACTGAATAGGATAGAGATATATGATTCAGTATCGTGCTTCTCCTCCTCTTGAACTACTCTACTGGAATCATGTTTCAGAAAAACACCTTTCCCATGTTGTATTGGGATAGCACATCAGTGTTATCAAAAGCAAAAAGCGCAAAAAATCTCTAAGGCATGTTGGGGCTTTAAGCGCAAAGCGCAATTAAAGCGTGGCTTAAATGAAAAAGCGCAAAGGGAGAAAAAAATATACATATATATGTTTAGTCCAAGACTAATAATTTATAAGGATGAATGACAAATACATGAACAAAGAACAACAACAACAACAACAACAACAACATACCCAGTGAAATCCCACAAGTGGGGTCTGGGGAGGGTAGATTGTACG
>JAABOM020000103.1:25293219-25304254 GCA_011800125.2 Solanum clarkiae | reverse complement strand
AATTTCGAATTGTTCCTAACAAAAGTCGAATGCATATTTCGAAAAATAATAAGTATGGTTGTAAGTTTTCATTTTCTAGAAAAGGATACTTAAATGGTAAGTATTTAAAACAAATATTAGAAACAGAAAGAAAGCAATAAACATAATGTTTCTGAAAATAGAATATTTTACATGTGCAGAACTTAACTCCAACTACCAGCCATTTACTATCAGATGTGGACATATTATTTCACAAAAAAAGTAAATAAAATACCATGGAATATTGTAACTTATTAATTAAAAGGAAAAATCCCAATAGAAATAAAAATAGTAGGTGTTTTCTTTCCGAATAGATATTCTTTGATTTTTTAAAAAAATACGCACGTTTTTTCTTTTTCTAATCAATGAGTAGATCTCTTTACTAGAATGACTTAGATGTCTCGTATTTCTTGAAAAAGTGATTCGATTGATGGGGTTTGGTATGATCTCGATGAGATTGATATTTCTATTTTTCTTTTAGAACGTATTGATTTGACCCCATAAGCGCGACCAAGCATGTTGTCGCCAGAAGTAGAACCCCGTATTTATTCTAGAGAATCTCTAGTTAATTGTTCCAGAGCAACTAGAAAAAGATTTTTTAACTAGAAAGGATTCAGTTTAGATGTAGAATACCTATCTAGAAATTTTCGTAATTCAATTATAAATGTTGAAATCATAAAAAATTTGACCCTTTTTTATGGATGGTTTAAATTAATTAAACTCCCATGCATGTTCTATAGTACAGCAAGAAGGTCATATTTGATTGAGCAATATAATAAACTCTACATCATAGTACAATATAATTCTAAAAGATTGGAAATTAAATAAAAGTTAGTCCTATAATCTTAGGCTAACAATAAAAAGACAAGACATTAAATAAAGTACCAAAAAGAAAGGTCTTTTTCAATTTATAAGTATCACCGTCATCACCAAAGTTCATGTTACGTATTTTTCACTTTGGTTCAATAAAACTTTGTGAATTTTTCTCAACTTAGAGTATAACATTATCACTCATAACAATGTCACTATATGTACCATGTGTTATTTATTTATTTATCGCTAGTAGCATCTTTTGTCCCCTTCCCTTCAATTACATTTCTTACTTTTCACTTATATTTCACTTACATCTCTTTTGCCATATCTAGGTACTCTGCCTTTGGGATTTGAGTTGAGGATTATAGGAAACAGCCTCTCTACTTCTATGAGGTAGCGGTAAGGTCTGCGTACAATCTACCCTCTCCAGACCCCACTTGTGGGATATACTGGGTATGTTGTTGTTGTATATGTACCATGTGAACTTACGACATGTCATATAAGAGTTTTCATTTCCTTTCTCCTATTCTAATGTCTTTTCTTTTTTATCCTGATGGGATCGATCAAAGGCAACATGCACACTTTCTTGAAAAGTCGCAACCCTAGAAAAGTCTATATGTCCTTGTCTTCGACTGTCCTCCATCATGGGCATGTTCATGACGATCACTAGCTAATATTAATTTAATATAATAGTCTAATATATTTAAAATAATAGAAAATATATCTTTTTCAGTCAGACAGCGAGAAATTACTCAACAATGAACCCTAACTGAAAGCTACGGGAAATGGGTATCTATCACTTACGGAAATCTCAAAAAAATTGTTTCTTTTTTTTGATTGGGGTTGGGAGGATGGGGTGTGGGGGTTGAAGGGGAATATTATTCATGGACTACTTGCAATTATGAAATAATTAGAGATGCTTCTTTTTCCAGTTTCTGTTGGATGGTCATAATCTTGATAATTGAGAGGCTAACTGATTTTGCAGCTTAATTTAATTTTCCCTTTGTACCAATCCCAGAAAACAAAAATCTCCAAAGTATCCTTACAAATTAAAATTGTTTTTTCCCTCATTTAAATTATTACAACCACACATGATTACATCACTTATGCTACCAAATAATATCAAGCATAAGAGAGAATAACAACCATAATATCTGTCGGAAATAGAAAGACTGTTTTTGATATACCCTCGGCTCAGAAGAGAGAGACACATTTATAATAATAGTATTCTTTTTTTTTTCACATTGCAAAATCTACATATTTGCTTCAATCAAGTGGCAATAATTTGGATGCATGGGGGTAACACACAGCAAGATTGTCACAAAAAAAGCTATAGCATCCAAGAATTACCAACTATAGAAACAAAATTCATATGTCACCCAAAATACCTAAAAAAAAATTCCAAAATGTAGAATTTTTAATAATTGGATGATTCCAAAATCACTTCTTTAATTAATCTATACCCCATATTGTTGCAACTACTAGCTAGTACTACTTATAATATCTACCACCAATAATCATAATTCATCAAGAACCATTATATAATAAGGTCCAAAATCAAGAATATTCTCCTCTTTTTTTTTTTAACCAGCCAAATCATGAAGAAGTTGTGCCCCCATCAAGTTTCTATAAGGCAAATTCTGATTTTCACTATCCAAAAGTGATGAATATTGAACTTGATCATCATCTCTAGGATAAAAAAGTGAACTTTGATGATGAGATGGTTGTGATGAAAATGTACTTAACCCCATGGATGATCCACTTCCACCATGTTGTTGTAATCCCAATGTTAAAGAAACACCCCCTCCAAGATTCTTGTTACTCAATATTCCTCCATGATGATCATGACCACCACCATAGGCCATGTTTGTGGAAAAATCTAGCTCAATCGCGCCAAAAGATTGATCTCCACCTCTAATCACTCCATAGTTTTGAACATGGTTGTCATGTTGAAGTAAGTTTTTGTTGGTATGATCATTTTTCTCATGATGATTTATGATGGAAGATATGCACTCAGAGTCAATTCTTACAAGATTTGGCTTTTGATCTTGATGAGGATTGTTTTGATGAATTGTCATGTCATCAAGGGCTTTTGATCCATCTGGAGATCCAAGATTTTCTTCTTCTTTGGTTTCCTCTAAGTACATTTCTTCTACCATTGGCTTCCATAATCTTACCCTTGCATTGATGAACCAATTAGACACCTGCCCAAAATGAAACATGCATTGAATTCTTACATGCATGACTAGGTAAAGGTCAAATAGTTTGAGTTTATAAGGTAAATTACTTCTAAGTAAAGAGTATACAGAACAATTTACACCATCATATCACTTAAAAGACAAATTTCATGTAATTCTCTCCACGAATGATAATCGATAACCTTTAGAAAACGGAAAGCAATCTTCAAAAATTGATAGTGTAAAAAGAATCTTTATATTGTCACTCTGTCGATGCATATAACCTTACGGGGTCGTTTGGTGTGAAGGATAACACCAAATAGTTCCGAAATTAAATTATAGTGCCACTTAATTTATTGTATGATTGACAAGTTTGAGATAACTTATCCTGGGGTTAATAATTAGTACTAGGATAGAATAGGTAAATAACAAATATATCCTTGTAAACTTTTTTTATAAAAGGTATTTTGTAAATAAATAATTTGTTCTTAAAATTTATATAATGCATATTATTGTGAATGCAACTAACCAAACACTCAATACGAAATAATCTTATCACAACTTATATCATCATAACTTGTATTCAAACCAAACGACTCCTAACTACACATTACATCTCCATGATAAGTAAAAGTGAGAACGGTGACCGACTCGATGATCTAATCAAATAATAGTACTATGGTTCGAGAGAAAGTAACAGTATCTACTCGATAGTATAAAAAGTCTTTATATTTAATATAACATAAATTCAAACACAAAAAGTTTACATTAAAACAACGTTAATTATCTATTTAATTAATTCATTTATAACATAAAATTTATTTATATATGGACAGTAAAATAATGTTATGATATAGAAAAGGACATGCCTGACTTCTTGAAAGACCTGTTTGGCGAGCTAAAATGTGTTTATCAACATCACTTGGGTACCTGCAACAATAATATTGTTCCCATAAAAACAAAAAGTAAATAAAAAATTTGTACTTTTATATACCATAGTTTAATAACATATGATACATTGTACTTTTTGTGTGATGTAGCAAAATAAAATCAACAAAAATTCTATAGTATTAGTATAGTTAAAACCGACAAAGGAAAAAAGAAAAAGGAGTTACTGTAACAACAGATTGAGAGTAACTCCCAAGATATTTAGCTATTTTTGTGTACAATGATTGATGGCCCATGGAAAGATCCTTGGTACTACAACTACAAGTGGGGTTATATTATTTTCCTTCTTTTTTGTTTTTTTTCAACAAAACTTTGATTCTTTTTCAATAAAAGATAGTCGTCACTCAAAATAATAATGTTTAGACGTATAATATATAGTGTAATTCACAAGTGGAGTCTAGAGAGGATGGTATGTATACAGTCTTATTACCACCTTGTGAAGATAGAAAGACTATTCCGATAGACCTCCAAGTTCAAATGTATAATATTTGACTGACAACCAAATGTGTAACTTGCCTTAAACTACGATAAGTTGAATTCATCAAATTTAAATTTGGAATTCGAAAGGGCCAAGTACATACCATAAGTTAAAAAGTAGTACTGCGGTAAGTTGAATTTGTTAAATTTAAATCTGAAAGATCGGACTTACGGGTGAAGAAAGTGTTCAAAGAGCCAGGCGCGCAGGACGGAGACTGATCTTTCTGGGAGACCGCGTTGCGGTCTCCATGGATGAGTTTCCATCATATTCATCTGTTGAAAAGCTTTTTGTTGCCTTAGAGTTTGATCAAGAAGTCTTAGTCTTGGTGTTTCCCCTCTTGTTGAACCAGGAATAAGAGTACTATTACTGTCTTTTTCTCCCATTGCATTTTTTGTGGCCTTAATTTGTGCCACAATCCCATCTCTTAGACATCTAAAATGCCTTGACATTGCCCTTGATGCTAGGGCAGAGTAAACTGTTGCTGCTCCATTTCCAGCCACTGCTTCAAATGATGATACAACAGCCTTCATTTGATCACAATAATGTTTGTACCTTCTATCCACCTACACATAAATAAATAAACAAACAAGTACTTATAATAGTCCATGTAAAATCAGGGAAAAAAAGTTATCCAAGAAAAGCAAAAAAAAAATTGAATCTTTTTCAACTTACGTACGAGTAGGATCTGGGAAGGATAGAGTACTCTACGCAGACCCTTACCTTTACCTTGAGAAACAGAAAGGTTGTTTCCGATGGCATGGTGAAGTATAAATGACGACAACAACAACATACCCAGTGGAATCCCACAAGTGGGGTCTGGGAAGGGTAGAATGTACGCAGACCTTACCACTACCTCATAAAGGTAGAGAGGCTGTTTCCTGTACATGGTGAAGTATGAGTAATGAAAGTTAATGGAATAGTGAAGTTGTCACCATGTGAACATTAATGGAAAAGGGCCTCTAAGCTTATCATTTAGTTCATCAAGATTTGAACTTTTTCAACTATTTCATGTCAAAAGATTGAAAGAAACATCAAAAAGAATGTAAAGAATATACCTCTTCAAGCATTTGAAGCAATTTTGTTTTTCTTTTCTGAAGTTCTAAGAGGTCAAGAGACTGTAAAGGTAACTTTTTTGAAGTAGTAGCACTCTCATGATTCTTTAGTAGTTTTGATGAAGAATGATCATTATTCTTCTTTATTCCAAGACTACAGAATTCACTTAGCAACTCTTGAGCTGGACCTAAGTACTTAGAGTCCCTAACTTGATGATAATGAAAGTACCCTTGTTGTATAAGTCCTATTTGATCTTGTTGATGATGTCTGAGTTCAAAAGATTGTAAACCAATACTAGAAGGATTTGATGAACAGAGAGATAATGAAAGTCCTTGACTTGGCCTTTCATTTCCTTCGCAAGGGAAAACACATCTCATAGATGGATCATCAACAAGTAATGTTCTGTTATTCTCATGATTCCAAGATTCTTGATGATGATGATCATTATCATGACTTGTCGTCGTTGTCGTTGGAATCAACATATTTTCACTAGTACCATGTTGGTAAAATATGTTCTTGGAAGATGAAGGACCATGATTATCATCACCATTAATCTTGTTGATGAGAAAATTACCTTTCCACAACACATGATGAGGGTTATTGTTTGGTGTAAACCCTATCATTTCCATACTAGAAGTAGTACTACTCAAATTGTACATCTCTGGGTTAGTCTCAAAATTTTGCATCTGATGATTCACCATATTATTACTATGATCTGATGAAAACCAATAACCAGTATTAGTAACCATTGATGATGATCTTGGTTTAATCTCTTCACTTTCTTGATGACTAGCCATATTGAATGTACAACATATATAAAGATCTCTGCTTTATCACTCTTTAAGGACTTTCATGATTCTGCAACAAACAAAAATCCCATCAAGATCTGCATATCTTTTATTAAAACAACCCAAAAATGGAAAAAGAACAACATAGGTAGAGTGAAGAACATCAAAAGGTAAAGATCAAGTGAACTAGAAATATTAGTTACCTTTTTTGAACAAAAAAGATTGAATTTTTACTCACTCAAAGTGCTTGTACCAACATATATGACTAGTTAAAAACTTCAAAACAAGAGGTAAGAAGAAGATCAAGTGAACTAAAAAATAGTTAGACCATCAAATAAAGTTACCTTTTTTGAACAAAAATTAAAAGATTGAATTTTTACTCATTCAAATGCTTGTACCAACATAGATGACTAGTAAAAACTTCAAAACAAGAAACAAAAGGGGGTTTTAGTTTCTTTCAAAGTAACCTTTTTTCAACAAAAACATTGAATTTTTACTCACACAAGTGTTTGTACCAACTTGTATTTGCACATAGATGAAACTTCAAAACAAGAAAAGAAGAAGGGAAGATCAAGAAATGGACCTTTTTTTTCTTCTTTCTGTTATTTTTCTCAAACAAAACAAGAAACATGGTGTACTATGAAAAAAAACATCCTTAGAAATTACACAGGATTATGATGAGATGAAGGAGAAAACATTATGGAAGTTCCAGAGGTTAAGGAGAGAGATAGAGTGGTCTAAGAGGGTGTGTGATGATGACTTCTAAGCCATGTTTTTCATTGATATATGCTTTTTTGTTCTTACTTTCTCTCTCATGCAAAAACAAGATAATAATCAATAAGTACAAAATAGACTTCCTAGAAAGAAATTCAAATCAAATTAATTAAATCCACCCCCTATTAATCCTTAAACCAATTAAAAGAGAACAAAAAATGAACTCAATCAACAAAAATAATTATTCAGTCTAGTTTTATAAGTGGAGTCTAAAAAAGATATATTATATACGTCGTCTTTTTTATAAGTGGGGTTTAATGAAGATACATTATATACGTCGTCTTTTTATAAGTGGGGTTTAATGAAGATACATTATATACGTTGTCTTTTTATAAGTAAGGTCTAAAGAAGATACATTATATACGTCGTCTTAATTTAAAGTGTAATTTAAGTTATATCAGTACTATTCTAACCTGCTTTAAAATATTTTTTCATGAGCCGAGAATCTATCAAAAACAATCTTTTTATCTTTCAATATATGTATAAGTTTGAGTCACCTCGACCTTTTCAGATTCTATTTGTGGATTACACTAGCTATATTACTGTTGTAGTAATTATGTGACACTTTTCTTTTTGTTTTATTTTGATTCTTAAAAATAACCATATTTTTCTATATTTGGAAGCAAATTAGCTTTAAACTTTTCATTTTACTATTAATAATGTATTGCTTCTTGTCTCAAAGTATGTGTAGTTTTTTTTTTCGAGAGTCGACTTGATTGATAAAGTAAAATTTAGATACTCAAAAAATTATATAAAAAAGTATTATAAGTTACAATTCTTCTCATGTCATATAATTTAAATCTCGAGAAATCAAAACAATGAATATATAATTTAAATCAAATAAAGTGTTTATAAATACAAATATCATATCACATTTAAAATCAATCAAGTTTCAATAATCTATTTTTCTTTTCTTTTTTTTCACTTTCAATATTAAATCAAACATCTTCACATAAAATAAGATAAAAGAATACTAGACAAAATTCCAAGTTAGGTATTGCTTTGTGAAATAGACATCTAAACAGGAATCATATATGAGTCAGAAAATTAAAAAAGATCATATATAGTTCTATATTACAACCTGCCAAAATCACATTTTTAGTTTTATGTTCTTGATTACTTTTTTTTCTCTCACTCGATTGATATCTATAATAGAGTCTAACTATTTCAAATTCGTATAGTGTAGGATCTCAACACGTCATTATTGGTTAATTGGGGATGGGAGTGGGGGAGTCCCAAAAAGAAAAGATACAAATCCCCAGAACTGAAGCTAAGCTATAGTTTGTAACCAGGCTTTTTCAGAGGGTGTTTTTTTTTCACAAGTCTGTTTCCTTCATTTGTGGGGCTATAACAATCTGATCAAAAATTCCAAAACTACACCTTTTAGAACAAGATTTTATTTTGAGGGATGGGTGGGAGCTTGTGAGGTACAAACGGGCGAAGTCAAAATTTTAATTTTACAAGTTTTAAGCTTTAAGAATGACTACTTTAAACATTAATAATTGAATTTTAAACTTAAAAATATACATGTTTAATATTTCCTTGTTTCAAAATAAATGATCTGATCTGATTTGATTTGGCACAGAGTATAACCTTTTTAATTTTATGATTCTAAATTAAAATCATGTCAAATGTATCAAAATAATATTTAATCTTGTCGTACCACCCCTTGATGGGGTAGGGTGAGGCATGTAAAGACAGAAATGAGTGAGATGAGTCAGCCTACTACTGGTTGGAATTAGATGCCATTAACATTGTAGCAGTGCAAAAATATTCCCAAAACTATGGCCCTATTGTCATCAGATGAGGTGGTCCTTTTTTTCCAACTAGTTCTAATTAAACACCCCTCACCCCCACCCCCCACCCCTTTGTATTAAAGCCACCCACCAATCTTTTTTCTTTCCAATTTTTGGGACCATCACCTTTTTTTTTTTCCTTCTCATTGATTTTACAAAAAGATAAGTAAATGTAACAATTTGGTAACTCTTAACATTAATATATATAATATAATATTAAACTTAACAAGTTTGTAAGATATCAAAGATGATAGAGCTACTTGTAACATCAATATAATTCCAAGAATCTTGAATATTGGTTAAACTACTAGCTCTTCAAACATTTCTCATTTTCAATGTGTGGGCACTAGAGATATTTCTATAAGACAAAGAACATAAAGAAATCAAAACAAAAGGCCCTCTATTATCTTGGTCGTGTGATATCCGATGGCAGAGTTAGGATTGTCACTAAAGGAATTCAAAATCTGAAAAAACAACCACACGAGCTAGTCGAAGGGGGTTTAACATCTAATATTTACATACAAAAAGGGAATTTGGATGAACCCCCCACCAAAAGGGTAGCTCCGCCCCTGGTAATATCTATAGCCTACTATATATGCCATGAATTCAAGTCGTGAAATTAGATATCGATGTTTTCATCAATATAATCTACCTACATTATACTCTATTGAGGTTCGCATCCTTTTCAAAATCCTACGTGAACTCAAGATAATTTTGTACACTGAATTGCCTTTTAAATATGAGATTAATCTGATACTCATGTCAGAATAAACTATCTACAAATACGATTCTTTTTCAAATCCTACGTACGTAACAAGTAAAATTTTTATTGGTTCTTGGTGATGGAATTTGTTTTATGAAAGTGGGGTCCAAAAATATCAAAAAGACAAAAGAAATACTTGTTGGAAAAAATCACATGATGAATTTGGTTATATTTGGGTTAGTAGAATAAGTAGAATCACACAGTGGGGGATGTGCCCACGCTTAAATCACGTGCGTGGACCTCACTCCTTTTTAATTCCTAACTTTAATTTTTGTCTTTTAAAGGCATGTGGTCCTCTTACTTTTAGCTAGAATTATACATAAATTTTATTTCATTTATAAATATATTAAATTCGTTTCTAAGCGGATATAAAATTTTAAATTTACAAAATTTTATAATATAATTATTCTTATTTGTTTGTTTGATTATTTTATATATTAAGTGAATTTCATTATTCGAATACTGAAATAAAATTAAAATTAAGGAGTATTTCAAGTAAAATCATGATTTTTTTTTATCAAATGAAATTCATGTTTAAAATATCTTTTTAAATTTTGAGTCATCTTTAAATATTCTCTATTTCATATATCAATCAAATAATAACCATACCTGTTAAATTTAAAATTCATATTTGATCAGTAGCATATCCAAATTTTTTGATCGATAAGAATTCAGTATTTCAAAGTTGAACCTTATATATATATCTAGGACAATAATTTAGTATAAATAGAATCGGATGAGAATTTATTCTTTCTATGTAAAATTCACATCATTAAATTCTGGATAATGTGAACTATATCTACTATTCTCAAGTTTGTGTACCATAAGTGCATATTCCATTGTTAGGGGTACAATTTTTTATACATCTAGTTACTAGAACGATGGCACAAGTGACATCATGTTATATGTACTATTGCACGTTAACAAACTAACCTTTATGAGAAATCGTAAAAACGTATAAACTTTAAATCAAAAATCAGAACCTTCCACCCCCACTTTATCTGACTATTTATAATTCAAAAATTTGATCAAACAGACTATTCAAATGCATACATAAATTTTGTTGTGATTTAATGTGTTAGGTCCCCTTGTCTTCTTTGGTAGGTCCATATTAATATGCATTGTTTGTTATCTAATGCATGCCAATTTTTTTGTACCATGTGCTTAATTACATTTTATTCATGTTTATCAAGACGTACATATATTGGATGTCAAGAATCTTGATAGTATGGGGATAATGTTTATCAAGTTTGGTTTGCTTTGTGGATATAAATGAACTTTATAATATCTAAATTATTAATATGTACAACATACCCCAGTGCCTCAAAAGGCTCCCGCTCATTGCAGGGTGAGGGGGGGGGGTCGGATGTACGCAGCCTAACCCCTATGTTTAAAAACATAAAGCGACTGTTTCCAGATGACCCATG
>JAABOM020000103.1:25268277-25286708 GCA_011800125.2 Solanum clarkiae | reverse complement strand
TCCTAAAATCAAACTTTTCTTTTAAAATCAAATAATTTTTCTCATTATCAAATCCCCTTTGTTTAATTAATTTTCATTGAGTTGCCGCGACGTTGCGCCTTAGGGATGTCAACAAGTTATTTCTAGACATCAATATGCAGAGGTGGGATGACGTGAGGGTTCGTGGGTTTGAACAAATTCAACAATTTTTTCATAGATTTTGTATTTGCACTAGAAAAATATATATATTTTTCTCTTTTTTCGAAACTCGTAATCTTGATTCTGGCTCAGACAATATCCCATGCAAGTGGGATAAAACAATTTGTCTTATAGTTATTTTTATTTTGTTTTCTTTATGATATTTTTTCTCAATCAAGACATACATAAGTAAGAAAGCAAATTATATGAAAGTGATGTTCATCTTCTCTTTATTCTTATCTACTTTTTAATTAATTTATTTATTTTTCAATTTAATTTGGGGTAAACACTACAAGCAAGAAATGACATTTGTTTTGTGTTCAATATCAACATTTTTTAGACTTTTACTCAGAATAGTTTCCTATACAATAATATACAAGGTATATATATTGAAAGTATAATAAAGTGTTACTTTTTTATAAGAAATTTAGTTGGTTATTATAGACTTATAGTAAGTTATAAATATGGCTCTATTTGTCAATTATATTAATTGTCTTTAAAGCAAACTTGCAATTTGTATGCCCATATAAATGCAATTTATAGTAAATGTCTTAAGGTTTCCACAAAGAAACGGATCTTATAAAGTTACCATTCATTTAGAACGTGAACATTTTAATATAAAGATTTAATATCGGGTGAAATGAGTCTTGTTGATTTGTACCAAGTAAAGAAATAGAATATAGACCTAACTCAACTTCATAAACTAACTTACAAGGAAAAAATTATCTAAAATGACGTAAGAAGATCATTCATCTCATTAATTAACCGTCAATATGTGAGATTTCTCCATGACTCTTCAACAATTTTTGTATATAAAAAAGATCAAATGATATCAATTATCTTACCAAAAGTATTATCTTTGATATGGTTTATTACCTAAGCCGACGATCGTATATAAGGGTGAGATCGCTTACATACTATCCTCCCCAAATTTCACTTATAGAATTGCATATCATTTTTAGGTGGTTCAAGAAGTCAAATAAAGAAAAAAATATTCTTACATAGCTCTACATACGTACGTGTTGAATTTTGACATATATATAAAATACACAAAATTATAGACTAGCTAGATAACTCCCCAAATTTCACTTATAGGATTACTTATTATTTTTAAGTGGTTCTAGAAGTCACATAAAGGGATAGAAAAAAAAAAGAGAGAGAACATATTCTTACGTAGCTCTTGACTTTGACATACGTATACGCGTTGAGTTTTTTCATATATATAAAATACACAAATTTTCCACAAAAATAGACTAGCTATAAAACTTCCCAAACTTTCGAGTACACATTATATAATTTTCTTGACATTGTCTTTTGATATGACATTTGTAGTTTTATTAACATAGTGCATTAAGCGTGTACTCGATTGATGAAAGTTGATAATAACAACATTGATCGATTTGTATTATATCAATCGTCCTTTAAAGACACAACTTTAGAAAATATTCGCGTAACTCTTTCCACCAATGCTCGCAAGTCCCCAGAATTTGTGGAATTCCTTTTTTTCCTTTTTTGTAGCCAATGGGATGACAAAATTCCCTTTCACTTCACACATATTAATCTTATCAAAATTTGTGGCCATCAAATGACGATATATATTGCAACATTGAACAATCAACACAAAGTCAAGTTCACAAAGCAATTTTTTCCACACCCCTTTATGTGTGGGGCTAATTTTTGTTGAAGAAATAAATAATAGGGTCATTTTGCGGTCTAACGCTCCTTTAATTGTTTCACATATTCATATATAAAATAAAATACATACAAACTAGGTTATAATAAGTATATTACATGAAATAAAATATCATAAGGAGAGCCTTGGAGTAACTGTAAAGTTATTGCGATGTGATCAGGAGGTCACGAGTTCAAACCTTGAAAACAACCTCTAACATAAATATCTTGTGCGTACAATAGACCTTTGTGATCGTGCCCTTCCTTATTCGAATCCTGCACATAGCGAGAACTTTAATACATCAGACTTGCCCCCCCCCCCCCTTTTTTTATGTTGCGTTATTTTTGGATGTGTTGAATTAATTTTATCATATTTTTACGCTATCAATATATATAACTTGCTCTCAAAGGAAATATATCTCTTCATGAGAAACATTGACCAAAATTCCTAAAGTAGAAAGGGGGTTGGTGAAGTTATGGTAAGTCAAGTTTCCTTATCTTTTTTGGTAGAAAATAATATCTTCGGTAACTTGCAACTTCAAATACTACAAGACATGAATTTCCATTTTAATGGTCTAAATATATGGCCGAGCCAAAATCTCAATTAAGAGGTTTAAAATTTGAAAAAACAAGCACACGAACTTGTTGAAAGGGTTCAACATCTAATATATATATAATTTTAACTATGCATTAAATAGTATAATTTTTTGCTGAACGAGATTCGGATGAACCCCCTAGCCAAAGAATGGCCTCGCTATTAGTCTAAATGACTCTACTAATTTACAATTTTTTTTGCCAAACACAAACAAGATATAAATTTATATATCTTATTATTGGATCAAAAAATCTAAATATGAATTATGATAAGATGATCAAGATCTCTTCTCCCTTAAATTAGATTCAAGCCTCTAAATAATAAAGAAAAATTTATGTTGTAAGCGTCGTCTTCAAAAATAAACCCTGTAGTATTCCAGTCGAAATTGACAATTCTAATACAGATATCGATAGAAAACCCTAAAAAAGGTTAGAAGAAAGAAGTCTCCGTTAAGACCAAGGTCATGAAAACGACAAAAAGAAAATCATAAACAATTTAATATAAAAAGCAAAATTTCTATATCAATAAATTTTTAAAAATTATTTTTTAAATAAGTTATTTAAACTTGCACGAATCCACCCAAGAATAATAATTTTCTATAGACAATCACAAGAAGTTTCTTGGAAAATTTTCTAGTAATGCCAAATTTAGTCTGATTCAACCATTTTTGTTTTTATTAGACATTTATCTTCATTTTTTTTAATACGTGGCCCTATTTTCTTTTTATATTAATGGAATGGAATTAATTTAAAACGAGTAACCCATTTATATTTAAAGGGAAAAAAAGTGTCTTCGAAGAGTAGTTTTCAAGTTTGGGAAGAATTACTCTTTCTTCTTTTTTATTTGTCATTTTTAATTAAAAGTCAAATAATTTAAAATTTTAATTAATATTTTAAGATTTCATCATATTGATATTAAGGTAATTGTAATTTCGTGTAGTTTTAAATATCTAAAATTTTATTAAAATATCAAATTAATATAATTTAATTTAACTTTAAAAATTAATCAAATAACTTAAAATGTACAATATAACAGCTAAAAAAGAATTGGAGGAATAACTTAAATGGAAAACATGTGTCGAGACAAGCTTTTATCAATTAATTATGGTCACGTAATTATATATTATGATTATATAATTTAATTTGATGTAAATATCAGTGTGAGTAAATATTTTACTGTATAAACTATTAGTACAAAACGCAAACGATTGAGCTCCCAAATTTGGTTATATAGAGATGGAATGCCTCAAAAAATATGATTTTTGATAAGTCTCCTCTCGTTAATTAGTTCTTCAGATTGAGTTAGATTTAGATTTTATTTTCTTATTATTGTAATAAAGTCAGACCATCTCAGTTTTTGATTTATTTGATCTTGCGCCAAGAAAAAAATCACTTGAAAAAAATGCATTATTACTATTCAATATACATAATTTTTATTTGAAAAGAATGTTACTATTATTTAATATAAGTAGCTAAAAGCAGACATGACGTTTACAAAATCACTTGAAAAGAATGCATTATTACTATTCAATATAAATAATTTTTATTTAAAAAAATTATATGATTATTATTTAATGAATCAAAATTATTATATGAAGGAAAGGCCATATAACTAATTAGTAGAATAAAGCCAGGGACACATTTTTCTAATGTTAAAGGTACATATGACCTAGCTAGTCAAGTAAATTAGGGCAGTCCTAGATTGACTATAAGTCAACTTATTATATTCTACTTACTATATAGTACTTCCTCCGTCTCAAATTAATTGAATTTTTGAGGTTATTTTTAACGTTCAAAATAGTTGAATTGTTAAAAGTTCAAGAAGAATGTTTGAAATTTTTTCCATATTTGCCTTTTCATTTATTGAAGTTTTATATTTTCTAGGAGATAAATTACACTACATATTTATGATTTTACAGAGGGTAATAGTGAAAAGTATGGTGTAAATTTTGTCTTTAAATGCTTTTCTTAATATGTATACATTATCTTACAAATTCAATTAATATGAGACGGAAGGAATATTCCCCATCAATAATAATTGGGAGATTCTGATATATATCCTCCAATGATTGGTACTGTTACCAATAAAATAGTCCATTATTATATAGTATAAAAGTGCTAAAATATTTGTGTCCTAATAAGTATGCCTTAAAGCAATCAATAATCTCAACAACATAGCTTAGAAATTTCCTCCAAAAATAAGAAAAAATAGATTTAATACATTTATATACATATATAATTCACTTATTATTATATAACATATTTAAATAATAAATCAAAAAACATATCTAAAAGCAATAAATATTTTATGAAAAGAACTCAAAAAAGTAATTAATTGATCAGGGAACTACTTTCTTTTCATTTTTCCTTTATGTTCTTGTTATTTTGTTAATTAAAATTTAACAAATTGAATGAAATCTTGTAACGTAAAATTGCATGTTTTTCCTTTCGAATAAATTGGTCTTTAATTTTTGTCCTTCAACAACAAACTTGTGTCAAGTGAGACATAAGTTCTTTAGAAACAAAAGTCATGACCATGCATAACTTATGGGATATTATGATACGAAAATATAAGCTTATACCGCATACAAAAGGTTGTCTAGCATAAAATAGGGGTAAATATGCAAAGGACCCATCTTGCAAGCAAAAAGAATGAGTAATCTAATTGGGCTTGGATCTCTAGTATCAACAAATATCATTCAGGCCCATTAGAAAAAGGCCTGTGAACAAAACTAGTCCAATAAATATCCTGGACTTTGAAACATTTCTTACTTTATCTTTAGTAAAAATTTATCTGTATCGGGTGTTTATATCAAGTCAATGAATACGTGCCATAGATATGAATATACAGTAACATCACTTGATCACGATTGACTGATGTGTATATTTATTCCATCAAATAACTCAACTACAACAAGTTACATCAGTCTGATATAAACACTCGATACAAATAACTATTTACCCGACTTAACTTCAATGTGTGTCAATAAGAAGTAGCAGCTGGTGTGTCCTCTAACCAACAACTAACCTTTAAATGACAAAAAAGGAAAAAAAATTCAAAATTCTTGTCAATGTCACAAGTCCATCCACCACCTCACAATTGTCCATCATGGTGTCCTCCTAGATAAGGCAAACAAATTGCTTGGCTCTTTTTTATTCTCACAATACAATACAAACAAACCACCAAAATCTCACTTCACTTCATTTTATACAATATACAATATATATAGCAACACTTGCATAGTACTTTTATCTATTTGATATCTAAAGTCTACTAATCCAATTAATTCAAATTCGCATGTCATAGTTACACTAAACAAAAATAGCTCCCTACCTTAATTTCTTGAACTCCAATTCAAGACTTCAAGTTGAGAACAGAAGAATCTCATCCATCTCATTCCACTACAACCTTCCGTGATTCGATTAATTCAGATTCGCATGATGTAGAAAAAAGTTCTTTACCCTTAGTTTCTCAATTTCCATAACTTCAACCTGAAACCTCTAGTTAATACATACGAGTCTCATACACTTTTTTTTTTTGGACAATCATGGTTTCCAGAGCCAACTTGCACGTCCTCAACTAGTTTCAGAAAATATCTGCCACCTACCACAAGCAACAGATACCAAGGAAGAATCTCATACATCCCATTCCACTACAATTGGTCTTGAGGTTATTACATAGCTAAAGAACTATTTTTTTTTTTTTTAAATCAAGATGAGTAACCTTTTCTTCAAGATTTATCCACCTTCCTTCAGAATAAATCATCAAAATCTTCAACCAAATTCTAGTACAATAAGATGTTGCTCCAACAATGATGAATACTCTAGTACACAACACATGAATGGTTGGGTACTTAGCAATTTCCCAGAAAAGAACCTAGTACAACATCAACATGGCATAGTGAAACCACCTAGGCCAAAAAGAATCATTCTTGTTAGACATGGAGAAAGTGAAGGAAATGTTGATGAAAGTGTCTATACAAGAGTTGCTGATCCTAAAGTTGGATTGACAGAAAAAGGGGTTATTGAAGCAGAGGAATGTGGTAGGAAAATGAGGGAAATGATTGAGAAAAATGACGACGATGATTGGAAAGTTTATTTCTATGTTTCACCTTATAAAAGGGGAATCGAAACGTTGAGAAATTTGGCTGTGTCTTTTGAACGTTCAAGAATTGCTGGTGTTAGAGAAGAGCCTCGTTTGAGAGAACAAGATTTTGGTATGAATATATTTTGTACTGGTGTTTTCTTGTTAAATGTCTTACATTTATTGAAGGAATAGGTCGTTATATGATCTTGGATAAGCTTGAAAGAACATCTTTTTCAGATAGTATCAGAGTTAGGTTCATCTCGTTTCTTGCTTTACATAATGTTGGAATTCCATGTTGTGTTGTTCGCGCTCTAAATGTCTTACTCCGGGCATATATATGATCTTGTGTTTTCTTGTTGAATGTCTTACATTGGTTGACGGAATAAGTTATTATATGCTCTTGGATAATCTTTTGAGAATGTTTTTTCAGATGGCATCGGAGTTAGGTTCATCTTGTTTCTTGCTTTACATAATGTTGGAATTCCATCTTGTGTTGTTCGCACTCTAAATGTCTTACTCTGGGCATATATAGAAGAGGTATTAGGTTTTCCACATCAGCTGAGGGACTTCAAAGTACTTAAACATTTGAAATTAGGAAAAAAAATTACAGCCAAGTACCATTCAGACATCTAGTATACGAAATATGCACACAATGTATAGATAGTGTATACTTTATGCTAAATATAGGCGGGAGCCTTTGAGGCATTGGGGTAATGTTGTTGTTGTTGTATATGTATATCATAAATGTCTATACACTATATATACAACTTAAGTGTATCAATTGTGTATACTAAAGGGTATATTTGCGTAAGTTTCCGTTGCAACTATAGATTCAAAATACTGAATGCAGTCCAACTCAAAGACAACAGGCTTCATCTAATTGTGAGGGAATGAGTTGGTGTCCCCTTTTTCTTGTTGGGATAATCGAGAAATCCCCGAGGGCAGCTGGTGGATAAGGAGTCCAACCTTGTACCATGTTTTTATACGTGGCACTGGTCAAACTCATAACGTGCACCTAATACACATGTCACACGCTGTGCACGTTCATTTTCTTTGCATTAACTTGGTTTTGGTAGTACTGTTATAGCTACTTATGGATTGTGTTTATGAAGGAAATTTTCAGGACAGGGAACAAATGAAGATAGAGAAAGCTGTCCGAGCTCGTTATGGTCGTTTCTTTTATAGGTTTCCTAATGGAGAATCAGCAGCAGATGTTTATGACAGAATCACAGGTGTGACTGTTTTTACTTTTAAGATTCTTTTGTTGCATTTTTTCCTCTGTTCTGTGCTCGCTATGCCCTTGTGCCTTTGGTTGAAGTATATGTAGGTCGTCAATTCAATCTATCTTGATGGGGTTATTCTAGTAGGAAGCGAGAAGACTAGTAGTATCACAAGAGTCTTACATCAATAGGTGAAGATTTCGAAATAGGGTAGGCTTAGAGTAACTGGTAACGTAGTTTCCATGTGACCTCCAGGTCACAGGTTCAAGCCTTTGGCTGAACTGCAAGGTAAGACTGCCTACAATAGGCCCTTGTGGTCGGGCCCTTTCCCTGACCCTACTTGGAGTTAGAAGTCATATTCTTCGCTCTAACTTCCAATCGATAGGCCAATTCTGTTTTTGACCTATTGCGATGCTTTCGCTGCCCCATTATCGTTAAAAATTGTGGTTGTGTCAAGCTTGCAGGGTTCAGGGAAACACTTAGAAGTGATATTGACATAGGAAGATTTCAACCACCTGGTCAGCAGAGTCCAAATATGAACCTTGTTATAGTTTCACATGGACTTACACTAAGGGTGTTCTTGATGAGATGGTATAAATGGACTGTGCAGCAATTTGAAGGACTACATAATATCACTAATGGGGGCATGATTGTCATGGAAAGAGGCTATGGTGGAAGGTAAAAAACACAATCTTGATATTCTCTCAAGTTCTTCTTTTTTGGTAACTGATTTTCTATTACCGGAAGTATCAATATATACAAATGAGTTGGACATGTCCCAAACTCTGAATCCATCTTAGAGGTTAAACTACTATAAGACCATCTATGGATAAAAATTCAATCTAGGAACTAGACTACCTCGACAATGCAAGTCTTGTATAATTTGTCTTACTATTTTGTTTGTTCCGGCTTTCCTGCCACACATAGTAGATTGCAGCTGCCAATATGTCTGCTGCAGTGTCCTTCTTTCCAGCATGTTGTATTGTCCATTCAATCTCCTCTTTCCATCCTTGGCTCTGTCTGTTGATTTGTAACCAGTGCAAGAGTTTTTGCCATATCTGTTTGGAGGTGTTGCATTCAAAGAATAGGTGCTGGTGTGTCTCTATATCATTATTGCACAATGGGCATACTGTTTCATTAGTAACACCCCATTTTGCCAATTTGTCTCTTGTATATAGCATAGCTAAGTAAAGAATGAATGTCCATCTCTCTCAACTTTCTTTCCATTTGGCCAAGCTTGGTTGTTATCGTCCCATAAGTGGGGTCTGGGAAGAATAAAATGTATGTAGACTTTACCACTACCTCATAGAGATAAAGTGGTTTTTTTTCAGAAAACCCTCGTCTAAAAAATATCAGGCTCCAAAAGTGAAAGACACTAGATATGGATCTTGTTGTTTCCTTGCACTTTTAAAACCGCTGCTTGTGAAAAAATTGTAGGTACTGTTTGTCAATGCACCATACAAGGGAGGAGTTGCAGAAATTTGGAATGACAGATGAAATGCTAATTGACCAAGAATGGTGACAAGCTACTCATTTTTTTCTGCTTTAGTAATTCACTTGGGGTTCTTGTTTTATCTAATTTTCATTGATTTTTCTATGAAGGCAAAAGGTAGCCAAGCCAGGTGAACTAAACTATAATTGCTTGATTACTGGACCATCTTACTTTACTCATTTTGATGATGATGATGATGATGATGATGACAAGAATTTTGAGTTGTAAGATTGGAGAAACTTTTGAAAGTATATGCTGTTGGAGCTGATAACCATACTTGGTGAAAACGCGTCAGCTTTTTGGAGAGGATTTGATTTATATACACCGACAGTACAAAAGAAGTTCACACTATCAGCGTAGTTTTACCTGTTGTAACTTGACATCGGTCCATTTACCATGGCTATCAATCTGTGTTTCCTGTAAAAAAGTTACATGTAATTAACTGAGAATTTAACGACTTTATGTATATCAAACATGGCTTATTTGTTGAGCATATATGAATTTAGGATCAGAACAAGCTTCAAGGAAGACATGGAACAAAACTGAAGCATTTGGTTCATTCCACACATGAAATGTGCTTGGGCATTAGGTATTCGCTACTGCTTACAACACTTTCATTCACTCGCGTTGCCTCAGTAAGACACATGGAATCGAACATTCCATGACAAAGTCGATGCTACATCATCAACATAGGAGAAAACTAGGGAAATTCAAGATTACTGCACACCAACCAAATTCCTTCCATGCAAAACAAAATTAGTGATCGGAAAGTTAAACATCAAACAAGAAGGTAATCTTTAGAAAACTTGTCCAGTAAAGGAAGAGAACATTGAAGACCTTCAAAGTTCACACTGAGGAATATGGTGCAACAGTATTAACATGAGGGAAAAACAGTGCATCTAATCCTAGCCAAACTGGCTCACAAAGAGCATAGACATAATGAATTTCATTAGCAACCAGAAAGGCAAAAATGATCAGTCTTGCTTGCACACTTGCCAGCTAATGATCTCAAGATCGATGAAGACCTAAGACAATAAGCAATTCACCATGTTGCGGCAATCCTTGGCATAGCCATCACGAAATCAATAGCAATTTCCCCTGGTCATAAGTATGACAATCACCCTTATCTCCCAAATAACCTGAACTTTGTTAACTTGCTTAGCTTGGTCATCCGTGTCTTGTTATACCAAACATATGAATTTTCCCTGTAACAGAATGTTAGCATTCAGGAAGTCACACAACTTTTAAGTAGGATGACCCTTTGTGATAAAACCACAGATTCAGGAAATTCAGTCACAGACAGGAGAGCTCTACATGGGATCAGAAAGAAAGAATTCTTATATCACATGACACCTAAACAGGAAAAAATTGCCTGCTTTCTTCCAGATTAAAAACCTTGGATCATGATCATCTCTATAAGTTTGACTCTGCAGTATTGAATTGTGCTACTTGTTTCATAGTAAGAGGACAAAAATGAATTGGTATAAGATGAGGGCTGAGGAATAACAATAGCTGAAACTAGACAATCATAGAGTGGCCAATACCCTCATCTCATGCACAGGTTAAGTCTCAAGAGTTCTCAATGGTTGCAGTCATGACACGCATTTGACGAGGGTGTTCAGGCTCACCATTTCGCCTCCAGAAAGCCCTTCTCCACCAAATTTCAAATGCCCTCTGGATATTTGGGCAGTCATCACCAGAGTTCAAGAACCGATCAAACCAAGACATCAGAATATCTTGCTGCAACACCATTGGTAGGGTCAGAATAGTATTGCTCAGACCATCCTCAATTAAATGCCGATCAAGGCCTCTTGATGCCCTCCTCATCCATCCAAAATCCTCATAGAATGGCACTAACCATGTCTGCAAAAGAGAGCACCTAGCATCCTTGGAAGCTAGTAATTGACCTTTACCAATACCAACAAACAGTCTAGCCGTGACTTTACTAATCTCATACCTATGGAGTGCAGGCACCTTAGGATGTGCCTCAGATAATTCAGACTGAGAAGCCCAAGTCCTCAAAAAATCTTCAGCTATCTGTCTATCAATCAAGATATCCAAAATCCAATGCAAATTATCAGCCTGTCGTGCAATCTGACCCACATCCATCATGTCTGCATCTGCTGCCCGTAAAAAGTGGTGGCGGAGCAATTGCAGACATGCATTGCAAGCTGAATACAACGACTCCTTCCTCAAATCATTATGAGATGAATTCTCATGCAACATTTTGGATACCAAGCCTTTCATTTCTCGCCTCGCCTTCTCATCCTTCCCTTCAAGAACCACATGCAATAGCTTGAGAAGCACTTCTTCATTCCCGTTCCCACTCTCTGTTCCCGATGTAACATCAAGAGATACCCTCCTTAAAACTTCCCCAGCACCTACCCCTTCAAGACGAAGTTCAGACAATAGTGAAGCTACTTTTTCTTCTTCATCCTCAGTCCAAGGAGCAGCTTCCAAGTATTCCAGGCATGATAACACTCCCGCGTCGAACCCAATTGCAGCAGAAACCTATAAAACAATTTAATCGGCTAAGGTAAAAATACAATCGCACAATTTTATTCTCCTGCATATGTGTATGTGTCTAAGCGTAAAGACGAGACTTCATCTCTAAATCAACCATACCTTCACAAAGCACATTGCAGTATATTTGCAAGCAATACAAATGCAGCCACATGAAATAACTTTTGGACACCAACATAAATGCATGGGCTAATGGAAAAAAAACCCGATAACATTGACATCTAACTTCTATTCACAGCTCAAATTTGAGCAAGTATATGCTTAATATTGAGGTCACACATCTATCTAGTAAGTGATTTCAACAATAATGAACCAGGTATCGATTCCAAATCAGTTAGTGTCGATTCCAAATCAGTTAGGGGCGGTTATGTGAATCCTCTATTTCATTCATTCAATCACAATGTAGTTTAAAAAGAACATTTTGTAGCACAATTTCATTACTAGGCAATTATACAACACAAAAAAAGGTAAATTTAGATGCATAAGCATTACCTTTAAGATCCCAAGGACCTTGGAAACATCTTCTTTCATGAGCCTTCTCCTCAAATCCTTGCAATACATCAATCTCAAAGTTTCAATATACACTTCAATATCATCACAATCCGCAATCTCAACAATGTAAGGACCTGAATTTCTCTGTTGCTTTACCCATTTCTCCGACAACTTCACAGCAAAAAAACGACTGTGCACCACCAAGATCTGCCTATGAACATTCATAGCAACACTCAAACCATCCTTAGAACTCAATGTTAACTTCACATCACTCGAACCCGAATCATTAAACTGATTCCCCGGGCTTCTACAAGCTAAAAGATCCAAAAGTCGCTGTTGCATTAAAGCCTGTTTATCCAATGGGACAAATGAAGCAGGCTTTTGATTTGAGCAGCCATTCGAAATCGGTGTGTTGATTGCCGATCTCGGAATACATTCAGGTTCATTTGCCATCATTTCGAAAAGGGTCGGACTCGAACGAGTCTTGTCCATAGAGGGTGGCGGCGACATTGGGTTCAGTAACCCCGCAGTAAGCGCTGAGTTGAATTTACTGAAAGACGACGGAAATGCTTCGTGGGTGTTGTTATTCGGGATCGGAGTACCACCTCCTCCACCCCCACCGTAGATAGATTCCATAACTCGAGGGAACGTAGTCGGGGAGTATAGGATCTTGGTATTCTCCGAAGCCGTGGAGGAGGAGGAGGAAATGGGTTGCGACGACGGTGGCGGCAGCGGCGACGGCGGAGGGGGTAAAACAGTTGATGATTTAGAAGCAGGACAACACCATGAATTGTCAGGGGAGACGATAGTTGGTGTATCAACTTTGCGAGTTTCGTTGAGGCATTTTGTCGAACAGTTTGTGGGCGAAGAATCAGAAGGGTTAGTAGTAATTGTAGTTTCACGGCAACGTCGGCGTTTGGGTTTAATGGGTTGGATTTGGAATTTGAGATGTGCTGCCATATGGTAAAATCAGTGTGGGTCTTGGTAGTAGTAGTAATATTTTGTGGTTTTTAGTTTGTCCTTTAGGGCCTAAAATCTGTGAGCATGGAAAACATCCCACCTACATATGGACAAGATCACCAAGTATAGTGGGTGATAAAATCGAAACGTACTTGTGTTGGTGAGAGATAGCAGATATCACGTGTAACTAATCGATCAAAGCATGGTGATCTGTGCTGATGAAAGATAGTATAATTAGTCGAACTATGTATAAGCTGAACTGAACATCAAGGCTGGTGAAAGGTAATATAATTAGTCAAATTATGCAAAAACTGAATTAAAAACCAGTGTTGGTGAGAGATAATATCATTAGTCGAAGTACTCACAAGTGAGTTGAACACATGTGCTAGCGAGAGATAGTATAATTAGTCAAATTATGGATAAGTTGAACTGAACATCTATGCTGGTGAGAGATAGTATTGTTAGTTGAACTATGCACAAGCTGAGTTGAACACCTGTGTTGGTGAGAAATAGTATAATTAGTCGAACCATGCATAGGTTGAACATAACACCTGTGGTAGTGGGAGATAGTTTATTTTAGTTGAATTATGCACAAGCTGAGCTGAACACCTGTGCTGGTGAGAGATAGTATAATTAGTCGAATTATGCATAAGTTGAATTGAACGTATGTGCTGGTGAGAGATAGTACTACTAGTCGAACTATGTACAACCTATGTTGAACACCTGCACTAGTGAGAGATTGTATAATTAGTCGAATTATGCGTAAGCTGAACAGAACACTTGTGCTGGTAAGAGTCTGAGAGATGGTACTAGTAGTTGAATTATGCACAAGCTGAGTTGAACACCTATGCTAATGAGAAATAGTGTAATTAGTCAATCTACACATAAACTGAACTAAACACCTATATTAATAAGAGATAATGTAATTAGTTGAACTGTACACGAGCTGAGATGATTAACATGACCATATTTCAAGATTTTTATATTACTATATATGTTATATGTTCTTGAATGTAAAGTGAGATGAAAGAAAGGGATGGGAAAGGGATAATGAGCATTTAATGGAGGAGATAGAGTGGCTTTTAATTGAATTTTGTTTTTAGATACTATGCTTTCTTTATACGTATGGAATGGGCTATCTTCATTACTCTTTTATGACTTTATGACACAAATTTTGGGGACCATATAGAGTGGAGTGAGTACTAATTTCAATTCATATGTATAAAGTTGATAATGACATAATGGATAAATTTTTATATGCTAACATATAATTACCTAAAGTCTTATTATTAAAGCATCAAATTAGGAAAAGGAAGGGATGTATATATAGAAGTTGATATTAATGGATTTAGTTAACTATCAAATTCATCCAAAAAGAGGACATAAAATTTCACTCTCTTAATTCTTTTTCTTCACATTCCTTTCAAAAGATTGTAAATACTTGTTGGAAATCAATACTATCACTATCATTCATATTTGGAGAAAAGAAAATAAATGTACAATTTTTCTAGTGATTGAAGATAACATTCATGAAGAAGATTTGATAGTATGAATCTCTTGCGACGATCATCTAATCACTATTGTGTAATACCAAAGTGAAGCTAGAGGGATAGAAGGAAGTTCGTTTATAACTATATACTATAAGGTATAAGATTTGACAATATGAATCTTGGCGACGATCATCTAAATATTATTGTGTAACACCAAAGTGAAGCTAGAGGGATAGCAGGAAGCCATTTATTATTATACACTATAAGGTATAAGATTTGATAATATGAATCTTAGCGATGATCATCTAACCACTATTATGTAATACCAAAGTGAAGCTAGAGGAGCGGAAGGAGTTTCGCTTATTATTATATACTATAAGTTATAAGATTTGACAATAGGAATCATAGCGATGATCGTCTAATCACTATTGTGTATTACCAAAGTGAAGCTAGAGGAGCGAAAAGAAGTGTGTTTCTTATTATATACTATAAGGCATAGCTTTGACAATATGAATCTTAGCGAGGATCATCTAACCATTATTATGTAATATCAAAGTGAAGCTAGAGAAGCAGAAGGAAATTCGTTTATTATTATATACTATAAGATATAAGCTTTGATAATATGAATCTTAGCGACGATCATCTAACCACTATTGTGTTGTACTAAAATGAAGTTAGAGAAGCCAAAGGAAGTTCTCTCTATATGTGTGTATATGCTAAATTGCTAATTTAATGGCATTTTCAAGGAGTTAGAAACTTAAAATATCTAGTCTAACACAAGAGAGACAATATGGGTCCCCAAAAATAAACCCCACTTGAATTTAATGTTAGTTTTTCTCTTATCATTTTCTTCATTGTTTTTTGTTTCTTTAACCAACCCCCCACCCCTCCCCCCTCCACCCAACATACAATAACAACAACTCTCTTTTACCTTTTTTTTTTTCTCCTAGAAAATCAAAGAGGTCATAGGATTTGTGCCAATTGTGAATTCTCATTGCAATTTTGTCTTGGATTATGGATTTTGTAACCATAGTGATGAGTTCAATCATCATTGTTTTGTCACATAGAAACATAGGACCACAAAAGATCATTATCTTAAAGCATGTTTGTCAATATTCTTTTTGCAATTAATAATTTATGTGCATTCCAATAGCTACTAGTAGTATGTAGTATAGTTTGTGTTTTTTTTGTATTAATGTGTATATACACTGAAAAATTTAGAATTTTTTCACATTTGATCAGAAATTTTGTGTTCAAATTCTAAAAGTGGAGAATTTTTAGTAACATAATTTGAGCTTATGTTATGATGATTATGGTTAAAGTCAACAAACAAGTCAAGTTGATATAAGCGAGAATTTCAACCCGTTTGGATAAGATTCTTTTACCTTTAACAAGATATCTCTAGTTCGATTCTTAAAAATGAAAAGACTTTTATAAAGAACAATCGAGAGTAACAAAGTTTGAACTTATTGTATTATTGCATGTATATGTATACAAGAATAATTAATGATTATTTCATCCTTTAGCAGATATTCTAACTCTGAAAAATTTGTTCATTCTAAATATTTACGTCAAGTCAATAAATATATAGGACACACAATTTGTATATATACTTTTTTAAACACTTAATCGTTCGTAAGATATATATTTACATTCGTGTTCATTCTTAAAATTAATTATTTAGTTAGGTATAAATATTCGATCAAATTAAGGTGAAATTAGAGTTTTGAGTTTGTGAATTTTAGATTCTGAAAAGAAAAAAGCAGTAACTAGAGTCTTGATAAATTACTTGTATATATATAAATAAAAGTTTTAACACAAATACAAAATATGTACCAAAATTATTGAATATTATCAAATATATTATTGAAATTGCTAAACAAGTACGGTATAAAAATGAGGCTACATCATGGTCCCTTCCAAAAATATTATCTGTCAGCTTTTATGTATAAACAACTCATGGGCAATAAATTTTAAAATAGGGACAGATCTACTTTTTTTAAAAAAAAAGAAGAAGAAGAAGAAATTATGAGGGTTTCTTTCATAATTCTCAAGCTAACTAAGTTGAGATAATAGAGAAATTATTTTCATTTAGCTTGAAATGGGAATAAGTATAATTAGTTTGCATAAAAAAATAGCAACAAAATATTCAGCAGTCACAAGTAGGTTTTGAAGAGGATAGAATGTACAGAGATCTTACCATTAACTCATAGAGGTAGAGAGGTAGAAAAGTTATTTTTCTTGGTAACCCTCGTCTAAAAAACCCTTAATTTGTATTAAAAAGTTACCGATATTCATATTGATAAAAAATAGCAGAAATACGATAAGATTATTCAAGAAACTCATAAAAAGAATTCGTGAAATGAGTGTATCATAATTCACATTTAAGTAAAGGTGGAATACACTTATGAAACAGTAAAACATATGGATCGTACAAGTTATTTGTATGTCATTAGAGTTATGAAAAACTAATTAAAAGTGTTAATATAATACCACTGAGTCAGAAATTTTAATGTTTCTCACTGGTCGTGCTATAAAAAAAAATCTTAGTAATGGCTTTGTTATTTTCTAACTTAATTTAATGTACATTGAGATAAATGAAGTGTAAAATGGTAAAGTCTACTAATGTATTAGTGATAAAATAGAAAGTGCACTTATAATATGGGACGAGAGGAGTATATTTTTTTCAACTTTTTTTGGTATTATCACTTCCCAATCAACTTCCTCTTTTATTTTTTGGGCCTAAGTCCAGACCAAGAAGGGCCTGATTTGGTTTCTTAACAGTCAAGTAGGCCCAAGACTTCAATTGGGCTGGGCTGGTTTAATCCCTGTATATTCTAAGCAGGCCTCATTTGGTTTCAATTAGCCCAAGACTTTCTTGGGCTTGGGCTTATTTAGTTACTTAAAATTTTGTAGAGTTTTGCACATTTGAAGGACCAGATTTGATTTCTGAAATGGAAAATTATGGGGATAAACAAATATATCCTAATTAATTAACTAACATAACTATATTTTGAATTAATTATAGTTTACGGTAAATATCTAGTTGTAATTACAGTTGAGTTTTATACAATTCGCACGATTTATATAAATGTTGTACGCGAATACAGTTTGAGTTTTGTATAATATGCACGATTTATTCAAATATTGCGTACGAATCAAATTGTATAGCAAAATATACAAAATAATGTGAATTATACAAATATTGTGCACGAATTGTATAGCGAAATATGCAAATGGTATTACAAAATTATTAATTGTATAGTGAATTGTACAAACGTTATGCCAATTATACAAATACTACTATAACTATAGTTACGAAATGTAATTACCGCAAGTATAGTATGGAGTTGATTAAGGTATTTTTGAGTGGCTATATGCGAAAATTTCTCTTCTTAAATAATTTTTTTTGTCTATTTATTGTGGAATAACTTTATATAGTAATGTATGAAGTTTCACATAAACAAAAAACATGGGATCTTATACTATATAGTAAAAATTAAGAGGAAAAAAAATGTCATTATCTCAATGGGACCTTAATTTTGTCAATTTAATTAAACTGAAGTTAACCGTCACTCTTACTCAAACTAAACATCGTTATTAATTCACATTAATAAGGACCCAATTAATTAATATTCTACTTTATACTTTTGGAGTATGATGGAATAAAGCAAAATGGCTCTTTAAACTGTCTGCGCTTCTTTCATTTGTGAAGTAGCAGTTAG